>VZTO01006948.1:40772-132568 GCA_013400615.1 Syrrhaptes paradoxus
TGTGCGATCTGATCTAGGTGTTCCTGCTCCGGCAGGGGGATTGGACTAGATGATCTTTCGAGGTCCCTTCCAATCCCTAACATTCTGTGATTCTGTGGTTCTGTGATTCCACAGTGTTCAATAAGTGGTGTTTTTTTCCTGAAGACAATATGCAGGGGAGATCTGTGGAGCAAATGAAAACATGAGTAGGCCTATCTGCAGTAATTCTCATGTACCTAATGCAGAAGATGAGAGTAATGAAGACATGCTATGTTATAGCTCATATGGCCTAGTGCAAACACACCTTCATGAGAAGCCTAAGATGGTACTAGACTGGGATCTGAAACATCTGCAATATAACATATTCTGTTCAGCTGACTGGTAGGGAGAAAAAAAATCAAGCTAAAGTCAGGATATAGAGTCAGGGCAATAATCTCTTAAACTACTGCAGTAAGGTCTTGTCTGCCAGAACAATACTTCTGTCACTATGTATTACTCTTACTCAAGTTAGAAAGAATGATTCTACTTTGGGTGCACCTATCCACACTGTAAGAGTTCATTTCTTGGTAGTGTTGTTGCATCTGCGAGTTGCGTGTTGGGATTAAAATTTAGCTGTTAAGGGGTACCAGTGCAGAACAATAAAAAGTTTCCTACCAAGCCACTAGGTCTTTTTTCATCATTTATTCAGAGTAGAAGTTGATTGAGTCACAGCAGTCTTTGGATAAATTTAACATACTTCTGGTTCCCTTGCTATCCTAAAAAAAAAAAGCATTCTTTGGTTAAACAATTTACAGTTCATTAGGCAGAAGATGTTCCATGTTCCAAAAAGTATTCTTCTCCTGTATGCCTTAATGTATGTTCACATTTACTTTTCTAGCATGTAATGTTAGAAATGTCAGTGTTAACTTGAAACTGAAGTCTGTTACAGAAGGTATTATAGAAAAGTTTTCTTGTTTACAGTTTTTTTCATAGTATAATGTGAGGTTAAGAAAATTGCAAAATCAGTTATATCTTATTCATATTTGAGTCACATATTGGAATGGAGCTTTGATGTTATACTCAAGGACAAAATTACAATAATTATTCCTTAGTGGTGGTGAGGACCCAAAGGTAATGTGATAACTACATTGTACCATTCTATAAATTTTGCATCTATTGAAGAAACAAAAAGTGAGACAGGAAAAAATATTCTTTCTCATTTTCAGTTTTCAGACACGTTCTAGGAACAGGCAGCAGTGGATATATTGAAAAATGCATACTTATGTGTAATGTTTTATACCAAGGATAATGCTTTCTCCACTTCTACAAGCATATAAATGTCTTTCACCGAGCCATGGATAACTGCTCCTTCAGGTGTTTTTATTGTACCACCTCTGAACCCCAAACCCATACCTTGTGAAAATTAGAAACCATTTTTTATGATTATCACTAATTTTGATCACTGATTTAATGTCAAAATATTACAGTGACAGATGACAACATTGGGCTCTATTCCCCACTTTGAAGAGCCAGATTTCTTAATTTTGCTAAAAGTGAGGTAGTTATACTTAAGTATGAGAAGAATGAGACTTGCTAATTGGCAGTTGAAATCTAGAACTGGTATTAATCTTTACATTTAAGATGAGATTTGAGTTATAAGTTCATTAACATTATTAATGTGAGATGAGGCAACATGTATCTGTACACCTGTGTGTTTTATACCTCTTAACCATCAATGTTTCATGATATTTTAGTGGGCAGAAGAGAAGGTGAGGAGATCCAGATTTTGCAGTAACGACAGAGGAAATGGCTAGCCAGTATTTTCTTACTTTTCTAGTCTAATATACTACCAAATTTTAGATGATAAGAAGAATCATTATAGAGGAACAGGAAAAATAGGATAGGATAATATAAACAGACCAGAGAATGTTGTGTGGCAACAATTGCTAATATTAAAATGTTTATGTTTAAATAGAGCTTCTATTGCTATATGAGATTACATTACACACATTTTAATGCATAAAAATTAATATTACATACATAGACATGCATGTTTCAGAGCCTGGGATCAAGTACAGGGAACAGTCTTCCACCTACTGTAGAGCTGTGTGGTATTGCTCGAGGGACTTTTGAACAGTAAGGATCATTGACCTGTGCAGGACCAGTCACTGGGACTAGTGTAGCATAGTTTATCTGCTTCAATGTGATGGACATATTTCCATGATGATTTCTTGCTTTTCCATCCTTCCTTAGCTTTATGAATGCCCAGACACTGGAAGCTATAGGAAACAGTTAACATACAAAAAGTTGCATGCCTGTGCCCTCATCTTCATGTCCAGGAGGCAGTTCACTGTATAAGATTGCTGCTTCTATGCATCTTGAAGGCATAAAGAAGCTGAACAAATGTACATATCACTACTCAACTAGAAAGATCTGTTCTGCAATGAAAAATATCTAAAGAAGATGGAAAGACAGTAGGATTTACAAATAATGGAACAGGATAGTCTGTCCTAAAGGGACTGGAGATTTGCAACTGGCCAATACTTTCAGCTAGCTGCATCTTGCATGCTCTGAGGATATGCAGACTTAACCACAAAACTTGAATATCCAGTGACGAAGGTTTCTTGGGAAACCAAAAAAACATCTTGAGCATTCTTTATAAAAATAAGACTTGTAAGGTTTGAAATGATCTAACATTCTGTGGTGTCTGCTAAGGGAAGGTGGAGATCCTTGGTCTCGATCGTTGAGTTAACTGGAGTCCAGGAATGGGTAATTTAGCAGCAGAAGAGAAATTTGCTGCTGGATCTATCTGCAAAGAAGGGAATGTTAAGAATAGACACAGAAAACACCATGAATATCTTACGGAAGCTGAATTTAAGACAATTGTCCTTGAAGGAATTCAACCGCAAGACATGGAAGACTTGCCTTTTAGGGAATATCAAGAGAGAAAGTGCTAGGTTATGTTGTAAAAGGTTTGTCTTCATATACACAAAGTTGCACAAAGGAACAATGGTGGTGGTGGGGAACCAAAATAACACCCTGCCAGACTGCTTCCAGGCTTACCACAGGAGAGTAATCATCCTGTATCTCCACAAAGACAAAGGAGTACAGATGCTACATGGCATGCAAGTTATTGACAAGCTGTGGTGGGTTGACCCCAGCCAACAGCAAAACTCTCACCCAGCTGCTCATTCACTTCTTCCACTCAGTGGGATGGGGAAATAACATTAAACCACCTTCCTCTCCCCTTTCCCAGGCATAATTTCACTCCTTCACTCTCAGCTCCTCTATTCTCACACCAAGCAGCATGGGGGAAGGAGGCTCTTCTCACAGAAGATGCCCCTGCAGCCCCACCGCTGCTAAAATCTTGACATCTACACCCAATATCTGGGCCAATAGCCAATCAAGGAAACAGAATCCCTACCCCAGCTCCTCCCATGAGTGTCACAGGAGTCTACTCTGCTCTATGATTTGGAGGTGACACCCATCACCATGATGCAAATTTACCCTGTATAGAAGGGACTGACACTTTTGCAAATATGTCCCATGTGCTAGATTTATTCACCAAGACTTTAGATGACTGCGAGGGAAAATCCTGGGACAACCCAAGTTAATGAATTGAGAACAATCTAGCTTATTGTCAGAAATGAGACATAAATTGGCTCTTGTGGGTGGAATTGGTATATTTGAATGAAATTTACACTTAAAGGCACATATTCAGGGTCTTTTGAAAGCAGATAGCCCCTGTAACAAATGGAGACCTAAACTGTGACATCCACGAAGCAGACAGAGACCTTAGAGAAACAAGCTAAGACTGAGTTCTCTGCAAACTTCCCTGTGGAATTTGAAAAATCCAGTTACAAGGGAAATAAACCCCTGCAAAGTTATTTCCTCAACTTACAGATGAATTTCAACCTTTGTGGAGTCAAATAGCAATGCTCCAATTTGTACAGAAAAAAATAGGAGTCTTTAGGAGGGACAAAAAGTACAAATTTCAGCTTCACCATCCTATGAAGAATTTGATGCTTTTGGCCTTCTCTTAACTTGTGTCTCTATATCCACCCCTGAACTGCATTTGACCCTGTAAATGATGCAGGCACTGTACATGTCAGTTCTGTCACTAGTGCTCACAGTGTGACTCTGCAGTCCCCTGCAGGAAATCTGGTCATGCTCCTGGGAGTGCTGGGGACTATATCTCAGCCCAGGGGACACTGCAAAGGAACTGAAACCTTCCGTCACACTGCAGGGTCTGCCCTGGATGACCACTGTCAGTGCAGCCCTGGGGTGCAGAGGGGTCTGTCCCAATGTCAGTCCTGGTGCTAGACTTGTCTGTGGGCTGACCCTTGCTTTGCTTTGAACCTGACTGTGACCCCAGTGCCAGTCAGCGCAGGGCTGCACATGTGCCTACTGGGAACACACGCTCGGCCCCGCTGCTGTTGAACACAGGGGCCTGGAGCTGTGGCTGCTGTGCTTCTGTCAGATCCATCAGCTCCTGACAGTGCCCCTGCACTGCTCCTGCAACAGCTTCTCTGGGACTCACGGGAATTCCCCTGTGCTCCTGATGCCACCATGCTGTCAGTTCTCCTACTTGGGTTAGTCCGGAGATCCGGCCCTCTCCTTATCCCCATTGTGTGCACAATTGGTCATCCTCTGCATCCAATCCAGAGTAAAATGAACAGTGGATGGGAGAAGAAAGCCAAGTATAGAGCAAAAAATAATTTACCTGAATCTGTTCACAGTGGTGTAGACATGACTTTCCTTTATCTAAGTCAATTGCTCTGTGGGAAGACCTCTTACATGCTGAAAAACCCTTGCAACAAATCTAAGCGCATCTACCATGAAAGCACAGCTCTGCTGAGCTGCAAAGCAAACCTCTCACTGTTCTGCCTTCTGTCCTATTGGCTACAAACTAATGAGGCCGCACGATCAGAGAGGGTTAACATGGGGATCTGAAGAGACTTAGTCTTCAGCTGTAAAAATCTTGATGACTGGCAGTTTAAATGGGAGTTCAAGTGCACAGATGACAGCAAACAGGGTAATAGTAGGAAGAGAGACAGCTGGAAGATAAGGGTGCCAGAGCAAGACTGACAGCTTCTTTAGGGGCTGTTCAGACCCCATCTGTACCTGAACTTCCCACTGCAGCTGTCCCAGGAACTGGCCAAGAGACCAGGGCTTTGTCACAAGTGTGAATCATGAAAAGAACAGAGATGTCTTTCCGATATGCATGTACCCATATGATAAGCATTCAGATTGAGTTCTTCATACCTACAGGCCATATCTTCTGCAGTTAGGAAAGACATGCAGACGATCTTCTTCTGCCTGTTCCTGTCAACAAAAGGGTCAGTGAGATAGGTGGGGGCTGACTGAATGCAGCTGAATTTTCCCTTGAGAGTTTTAAATAAAATTTGCAGTGGACTCATCCCCCACACCCCCACCCTCCAGAGAACCTGGCAGAGGTCTCTAGGTTAGGTCCTGATTATGGTCCCACCTGTAAGCAGCAAGGGTAGAAGCTGTTTTAGTCTCTAAATAATATTCTAAAGGAGCTCAAATGCAACCATGATGCTTGTTTTTCCAGTTTCCTGCTGTGAAATTACATTAGAAGAAACTAAAAATACACTTTCTATTACTGCTTTTTCATGCAATCAGATGCTGTACTTTCTACAGGGATGTTATGTGCCTGTCAGGATAAAGACAAGTTAAGGTTTGCATCGAAAGTCCCAGAGACATTCCTTCTGCTCCTCTGAGCTTCATGTGATGGTGTTTAGGGGCTCCTGACTTCAGTGTGACAACGTTGCATAACTAGTATTGATAATCTGAAACTTAAAATTGCGGGGTTTTTATTTTTTTAAAGAGTGATGTCTAATTAGTAAATAGCAGAAAGAAAGTGTTGTCAATCTGGTTATTTGTATTTAGAACTAGAACATAAAACATACTAAAAAGGAATACTGGGAGAACCCATCCTGTCCTTTCATAGTTTCTTCAGATACTGGCAGTCTAAAAAAAGCCTCTTTTTCCCCAGTTTATAATTAGAGGAATTCATACATTTGCATTCAGGAAAGCAGTCAGTTTCAAATGTGCTCTACAAAGCCATTTTATGAAAAGAACCATTTCCAAATCATGCTGTTCTTCTAAGTGTGCTAAACCATAAAGTGTAATTAGACTTTTTGCCTTAGAATTTAGTAGGAGATGTTTAAAAATAATTCAGCCCTCCTTAAAAATGAGTCATGGGCTGGCTGGGGGCCTGAAGAGCCACAGCACAGTCCTCTCTCCCTTTGTTAAAAAGGATGCTGGTATATGAATTTGCCACTACTAAAAGAAACCCCCCAAAAAACAAAACAACAAAAAACCCCCCAAAGTATATTTTGCTGGTGGTATTCCCATATGTCTGCAGAGAGATGCTGAGAATCTGTTCCTGTCTCTGTTTCTAGGATTCCCATTCTCATCACAAGAAGGACCAGCAGAGGAAGAGTCTGCCTCTCCTCCCGCCTTTTCCATTGGAGGAAGCACCAGGAAACTCAAAGAGGGGCTTTCTGTTTTGCCAGTCAGGAGGGGGATCAGCAGGCAAAGTCCTTTTACCCCAGCACTGAAGTGAGATGCAGACGGATCTGCTCTCTGGTTCACTGAACAGTTGCAATTTTCTTAATATGTAAAACAGCAAAGGGATGGACCATAATCAGTGAAGCCCACATCTTTAGACAATTTTGTGGCCTTTGAATGTGTGTGAACTTCTGATTTCTCATTTCCAAAGGATTAGCATTTGCAAGTAATTGGGCAGCCTCGAGAGCTAAAAAAGCCTTCTTGTTACATATATAGTGACTGTAGCAACTCCTTCATCTGCGGAAGTACTAAAGCTTTTCAAAGAAATCTTTTTATAAGAAGAGATTCTTCTTCTGGCTTTTTAAAAGTTGTTATTTTCAGACTAGGGGAAATGGTGTTTTCGTGCGTCTGTCTTGGAAATGGCTGTATTACATGAGCTAAAAATTAAAAAGATAACAATCAATTGCAGCAAGCACATAAATGAGAGAATTCAAGCCCGAATAGTGTAAGATTCACAAAATTGTAATTAATGAAAAACAACTTTTATAACAATAAATTGTTAGTCAATCTTAACTATATGCTAAATATGCAATTTGTTATTTATTTATGATAATGAAAAATTTAAAAGTCAGCCTGCCCCCACTTCCAATAAAGTGTTAGTGGAAGCATTCAATGTGTAATCTGTGAGTCATGACTTCTACAGGAACTCTATTTTTTGCTTGTGTTGTTCAGCGTGGCCTCTAGAGAACCCCTCATACTAATTTTAAATCAGATTCAAAGTGGTCTTTGCCTGCCAGGGTAAACTTGCTTGGAAGACTGTTAGGCTCTGTATCAGAGGGTGAGATGTTTAATACCAGCTTCTTCTCACCCACATCCTTGATTCATGGTAACACGACAACTTAAAATATGGAAGAAGGCAAGAGCATTTTCCATCTGTCAGTCAGGGATGCCCAGCCAAACACTCCAGTTTTCTTTGAAGCATTTTCTAACCTTGGTGCAACTTTCTGTGCAGGTTCAACTGACTGTAGTGCTGCAGTGCATCATTCAAGCAATGTCGTAGAGGAAAACTACACGGGTGTCATACAGAAGAAAAACAAAATGGTGAGCTAGAAAGGAGTTACAAACAAAGTTTGTGATAGAGCCCCTTAAAATTTTGGAGGTTTGGGTGAGGTGTGCACATGCCTTTCCAAGATTTGGGCCCGTTTTATTTATATGAGAAATAACGTGTGCCCAGAGAATGCATAAAGATGGTTTACATTTAACTAAAACAGAGAAACTGACTTGTAATGACATTTTAATTTTATCAAAAAAGGGAAGTTATTCAACATTTTCATGAAGTGGAGCACTCACTAAACAACTGTACTGTAAATTTTGTATTAAAGATAGATATACAATCCTCATGTTGCTCTTTAGCTCTGACAAAATGTTTCTTGCACCATTAAAGCTGAGTTCTGCTGGGTGCTTATTTATTTAAAATAATCTGTGAACATTTTTCGTAGCTGACTGAGTGTAACTTTAACAGTCTTTTACCAGAAGGTATAAATGGGGGCTGCGGGATATATGCAGGGAAGCATGCTGTGGAAAGATAATGGAGTCTATACATGCATTTAGTATCTCTATCCTATTCAGTTGTTAGCTTTATTATCTGCACTATCAGAGCCTGTATTTTTGTGTTATTTCCCACCCAAAACATTACCAATTTTTTAAAGTGTTCTGCTGTTCAGTGAGTAATTTTGATTGACTCTATAGAACGAGTTACCAGCTGCTTCTGTCAACTTATTGTCTTGTTCATTACTGCCTTAATGCACGCAATATACACCAATCACAGTACTACTTTAGCTTGTGAATCAGTCCAATAAGCTTAATTCCATTCATGGTTTTGTCAGATCAAATTTTACAGGTTATTGTAATAGAAGGATCAGAGTTTTTGGAGCAGATTTATTGGAGAAATCCTGATTTTCTTGCAGACAGCTGGAGTTTACCCTGAAGCTTAGATGACAATCAGCTTTCTATGAGGAGTCTCTCATTCTAGGGGGGTGGGTCGAAGATGAAAGGGCTTGGATGTTTCAAATCTGATGTTGATTCTTTCAAGAAATCAGGGGTTGGATTGAACTTGTGTGGGCACTAAGAAAAGGAGAAGCATTAGGAGTGAGGAGACAGAAGCCTGTCCCTGTTAAAATCTCCGCTCCAATAATTCTCCTCCAAAGAAACTTCTGAACCGCTTGTGCCAAAACATTTGATGCTAACCATTGCAAAGCTCCACCAAGAAGGCCACTTTGCATTCTTCTTTCATGTTAGCCTCTAAACCAAAACTGAATGTCATCCTGACCTTACAGCCCAAGGCATCTCTAGAGCAGGACAATGTATGAGATCAAGGTGCTCAGACACACTTGTCTCCAACAGCTGTCCTTCCTCAGCTGCCACTTCTAGAACTCAAGAAGCCTCTTATCCTGTTTTTGGACTGGGGCTGAGTCAGAGCTGCCTTTGGAAGATGGTCCAAGGCAGGATTGCAAAGGTCTTTTGTCTGATGTGCGTTTGTCATGGTTACAGTAAACAACTGCCTCAGTTATACTTTGCTCCTCTGACCTGAGGTGACTGCAGGGAAGAAAGGTGTGTCATTTCTTTGCAACCCTTTCAGTAGCTCTAGGCATAGCATTTAACATAAGATAAAGTAGCCAGCTGTATACGACAACACTCAGATAAACATGGTCAGAGACCTGTAACATACAACTTGAGGAAGTATATGATGTTGAAAGGCTCTGAAAAGGATGATCTAGTAGCTCCCTACATTTTATTGGGCAGTTACAAAGAAGATGGAGCACTTCTTTTTAGTGACAGATTCTAAAAAAATAAAATACCTTAGAAATACCGTGCAAGAGCTTTGCACTTTTCTCTGCCCAGCAGCTGAGACCCTGCTCTAGCACCACCACCAGCATGCCAGGCTGATCCCTTGTACAGTCAGAATTGATGACTCAGCTGGTTTATACCATGGCATGTAGCATGCCATGATATTTTTACAACAGATGGAGATTTCACAAAGAGAAGTCAGTGTCAGCACTGGCCTCTTCTATTTTAGTCGGCTGCCTGGAAGAGTTAGAGACCCTTTCTCCAAAAAGCTTTTCTAAAAGGAAAGAATGTCAGCAGCCTCAATCCCAGATCTTTTCTGAGCAGTGGCTGTTTTGTGGCAGGGATGACAGGCAACAGAAGTAAGGGAGCATGTGTTCAGTGGAGTGACCCCTCCTGAGGAGGCCACCTGACCAGGGGTGACTCAGCCCATGCTACACCTCTTTTCTGGTGTGTGTTCCCAGATCAGCCTGTGAAGTACTTGGCTTAGGGGTAGGATGGCCTTCTATGGGTCAGCTGGGGTTAGTGCTTCTGCATCTCCATGTTTGTCTCAGCGAGCCTTCTGCTCATCACTGTTGAGGTGAAGCATGCTCCCAGCCTGCCTGTGGCTATATAGCCTCCCTGGCGTCTGTCTTGCACGATCCAAGTCTTGCCTCTGTGCATGAATCGAAGGTTTCCCTCTGTATGCACCTGCTGCAGGGGTGATGGGCCTCCTGTATGAGCAGCAACTGCAACCTACCAGTGCTACACAGTCTTTGCAAAAATGAGTTACATGTGGGACGGCAATATCCTGGGGGCATGAGGTGATGCCAATGTGACATTGCCTTTAGGGTATGTACTGGAGTACAGGCCTGCTTTAGAATTGAATATTCACAGGTGAAAGTCAAGATCACAGCCCAATGGCTGGAGACACCCCAGAAGGCACTACTGTCAGGGCCAAACAGATCCAACACTTCAACAAAGCACACTCACAAGGCTTGCAAGTGTGCTTCAAGGCCAAATATGCTGTTGCTGCTTGGGGGAACTTGGCCTGGCGTGACTAAAGCATGAGGTATTAAAAATGTAGTGCAGTTGTTTGCCTTCCTCTTTAAGCACTTAAGCCCATTGTTTATATACACTATTAACATGCTCAAAATCACTCTGTAATTGTTATCTGATTTTTGTAGATTTGTACCTAACCAAGGCATCCACATTTCTGCTGGTGGGCCTGGGCTCAAATGTCTTAAGGCTGAAACTGTTCTGCAATTAATAAGCCACTTGGTGGCCTTGACACGCCTGATGGAGAATTTCCAAAGTCTGTATGTCCTACATAATCTGCCAGTGGAGTCTATTGCTGTGACATGATAAGAGATGATGCCACACAAAGTGAAGCTGGCACATTGCAACATCATATCACTGGATGTCAAGAACTTATGTGTGAACAGAGGGTGTCTGACTTGTATCAAGTGGGGCAAGCCCAAAATTGAAAAAAGAAGGTAAAATAAGCCCACAGCAGCCAGTGACTTTGTAATTAACATTTTTCAAATATTCAGGTAAAATTCCTGCTCTGAACATCTTGAACATTTCAGTTCCAACAGTTCAACACCTGTACTGTTCCATTTTCATGCTGCTTTATGTACTTCTTTCCTTCTAAGACAAGGTGGTTTGCTATGCACGTTTTATTATTAACATTTTCTGTGTTGGTACATGTTTTCTTTTTCACAGTTCATTTTATATTTCTGTTTCCATATTCCATTATGCATCTCAGCTATTGTATCTCCTTTGGCATTTTACATGCCATGCTGCATTAGCATTTCAGTTCTTGTTTTTGCTTGTCATTATGAATGTTCATTACCACAAATAATTTTATTTCTGATTTCACATCTCATTACTCATTTTCCAGACTCTCACTGTGGATTTCAGTGTTCATGTTACACCATACGCTGGGGGGTTTGCTTACCGTCAAACACTGACTTTTTAAAACTTGTTATGGATTTTTCTTTCTGCATTTCATCATCTGTTTAATCTTTCATAGTTCATTCTGCACTTTCCCTACTGCATCACATGATTCACTACTTAACTTTGCATCTTATTTCATTTTTCCTCTTTGATCTTAAAGGTGCATTTCTGGTTCTGCCTATCATTACTCTTTCAGATTTTGTATTTCAGGGTTTATTACAATTTTTCAACTTACTATGCATTTCTGATATAAAATCCTATAATGAGTTTTCCTTTTCATATCTCATTACCCAGTTTTTTGATTCTGCATCTCAATATGAATGCTTTTTTACATCTCATTTCCAGTTTCCCCTTTTGGTTTTTGCTGTGCGTGTTCATTTTTATTTCACTGCTTAGTTTTGCTTCAGCATCTCATTATGTACTTTCAGATCTAATTAGGAGTTTCATGTATCATCCCTTATTAGTCAATTTCCTTTTTGTTGCCCATTACAGACTGTGCACAGCATTCTGGGCATGAGCTTTCAGATTTCCCCATGTGTTTTCCTTTTCTCATGTTCTTCAGTTAACTTCTTAGATCTTATGATAAATTTCATAGATTTCTACTAGCATCTTACTATGATTCTTCAAAGCTGTAATTTTTTTTTCACCTGAGTAAACTTTCTTTCTTTACACCTTAATAAACATATTCTTTTAATATCTCATTACTCACTGGAAAGTTATCATATTACAAATTTCATTTTTGTATCTCATACTAGGTTTTCATTTACAGAATGCATAATGAACTTACATTTTTGTATTTTTTGAAACTTGGGGGTGGTGGTGACGCTTAGTACACATTTTCATATCCGCAGATCCTCACACATTTCCTTTTCAGATTTTGCATCTTTTCTGTTTTCTTTTCCAGAGCTTTCCCTGATGCGTGCAATTATACAGCTTCATTTCTTTCTAATTATATGTTTCAGATTTTGTAGCTCGTGACAATTTTGAATACTATCATGCTTTTCTTATTTATCTATTTATGCATTTTTATTTTAGCATTTCCTTATGAATTTCCCCTTTCAGAATGAGTTTTCCATTTTGTCTCTCACCAAGTTTAAATTTTTCTTAGAAGTTTTCCTGAATGAATCACCTTGTTTGATTTTTTAACTTATACACTACCTCCTCCGGTATACAACATTACCCACTTTACACCTCCTCTTTTAATGTTTGTATCTGTTCTGCATTTCGTTATGCAGCTCCATTATTCACATCTTTAAAATGCCATTACACATTTTTATTTTGCACTACTTATGTTGCATTTTTCCACTTATGAGTACTCAGTATGCATTTTATCTGTAACACATGTTCTTTTACCCTGTAGTCCAACATCTATTTTAACTTTCCTATAACACACACTCACACGACCTTGCATGTATTCTTGCATCTATTATTTCCTGCTTGCCACTATGTTGCACTATTTCATTTTTACTTTCAAAGAACATGTGCCTTTTTTTTTATATCACACTACAGCTTTTCATTTTTACCTCTTATTTAATCTTTTTTACTTCTGTCACCTTACTTTGAATATTCTTTTCCCCAGGCTGTTATGTTTCCTTTTTATATAACATTATGCATTTTTTATTTGCATTTCCTCCCATTTATTTGTTTTTCTTTATTACACATCAGTCTGCAATGCTTCCTGCATTTCTTTAATTTTTTCCTCTTCTTACAGATTTGTATTTCATTATGACTTTGCCATTTCATCATGCATTTTTGTACTCATCTCTGACTTTTAAAGGTTTTTTTTTTCACTTTTGCACACTTGTTTTTATATATCACCTTTCAATCTGTATGTCCTCAGAAAATATTTTTTCTCTTTTGCGTCTCATTGCTTTTTTGCTTCTCATTGAATGTATTCCTTTCTGCAGCACAGTAGATTTTATTGGCATATCTCATATATACCTTCATTTTCACATAGTGTTGAACTTGCCTTCCTCTTGTCGTGTCTCCCTTTCTGCCCCTCATGATGCAAGTGTTTTCACACACTGCTACAGATCTGGCTTTCACATCTCCTAATTTGTTTTCATTCCCTTCTCTCTCACAGTTATTCTGAGTAGCTTATCACTCAAAGGTATTTATTGTGCCTTTGTGTATACCATCTTAGTGCTGAAACCAAAGTGTCATTCCTCACATAGTTTGTTTGGTCCTTTTTTTCTATTTGCTGCTTGTTGTGATGTGTTTGCCCTTGGCTGGGGGCCAAACCACACACCCACTCACCCAATTCCCCCCACCACCAAAGGACAGGGGAGAGAATTAAAGGGGTAAAGGGAAAAAAGGACTCGTGTGTTGAGATAAGAGCAATTTAATAACTAAACTACAATAATATTGAAAATAATGCTATATACAAATATATGAATGAGTGATACACAGTGATACTGCTCCCCCACCCAATGACCAAGGATCAGCCTGTTCCCGGCTAACTATCCCAGAGCAGGGACAGTCCCGAAACCGCACTCACAGAACGGAGATAACAGTCTGAGCATCCCAGACCAAGAGCTGATGGCAGGGTGGGGGGGCTGGAGGGTGAAGGCCTTGGGAGAGCGACCACCTGGAGTGAAATGACCCAGAGAAAAAGAGATCCAGAACCAAAAGGGGCTGATCTTCCAGAGGGTCCTTACCTATATACTGGGCATCACGTGTGTATTATGGAATAGATTATTGGCCACTTTGGGCCTCAGTCCTGAACCTAAAATCAAATCCTGGGCTAGTAACTGGGGCTGTGCTCCCTCCCAGCTTCTGTTTGCAGACAGCCAGAGAAGCTGAAAGACCTTGGCAGCCGTGTAAACATCACTTTTTATCAGCTTTCTTCTGAGCACAAATCCAAAACACAGCCTCTTGCTAGCTATTATGGAGAAAGTTAACTCTGTCTCAACTTAACCCAGGACACTTGTGTATGTAAAAAAATTGAAGTGCTACTTCTTGCTTTTCTCCCCCCTGGAAGACCAAGTGCTTTTGGTTCACAGAAAAGCCAAAAGGTAGTATAACAGAAAATACATGTATCAGCACAGAAAATACGTTACAGGCACTATGGGAATACAGAAAGTTGAAGACAAACGTATGCTTAAAAGCTTTATTAGGAACCTTTTATCAGGTTTGTTTGTTAAAATCATACATATTCTGAAATGCTGATTGCATTAGAAAGCACTCTCCATTTTCATAACCAGATTTAGCTTATGAAAATCAGATTGGGCAGGTTTTCTGCTCTTCCCAGCTTGTGCTGGGGGTGAGGAAAAAAGGTAAGAGATATTTGGTTTTCTGGCAGCTCCACGGATCCAGTAATACAGATTAGGAGAACAGTGGTGGAGGTTATGCAGCTGCTACCTGCCAGTAACTAAGCACCATCTGAAGAACCACAGAAATGATGTTTGGAGGAGACCTCTGGAGGGTTCCTGTTCAGCATTCTACCAGAGCCCTGAGGTCAATACCTAACCTCCAGGCCCTGACCAGCCCCCTACCCTGCCCATGGCCCTGGAGCCCATTTCAAGCAGAGCCTGGGGCCTTCAGCCCCTGCCTGTATTGTGCAGTAGCAGTACTGGTCTCCAGCTGTGCCCCTGCTCTTCCAGACCCTTACCTACAGACTGTGTTCCCAGCTTGCCCTTGGACCTGCCTTGCCACTGCAGACTTGCCTGGACTCTTGGCTGCACCTGGCTGTCTCCCCCTGGCATGCTGAGCTCTCCCTGCGGTGGGACTGGGGGCTGGTGGGCTGGTGAGCTCCTGCCCTGCCAACTGCAAACAGCACTCGGCTCCTTCCTCATCGACCTCCTCTTCTCAACAGGACAATGCTCAGTTGTGTCAGCCTGGGTTTTACCAAGCCGCAGCTTGAAAGCCTCCAATTGTGCATACTCCACCGCTCCCTGGGCAACCTGTTCTGGTGCTGCATTGCCCTCCTGGTGAAACCCCAAAGCTGACAAATGCAACTATTGCTGTTCATTATACTACATGGCACAACGGCAAAATGTGTTTTCCCCTTGACTTGGTAGTTTTCTCTTCAAGCAGTGTAGGCAGCCATCATGTGGTCATCCCGGTCTCTTTGTCAAATCCTCCTCAGCCAGAGAGCGGAACAGGATGAGGCCATTGGTGCTGTCTGTGTTTGTGTGTGGCCTGAGCGTGTCTGTCTGTGTTGATCTGTGCAGCTGGATGTATGTATATGTATATGATGCATATATGTGTTGTTCACATGTGCATACGTGCTTGTGCCTGCGGCCAGTACACACTGGTTGGTCCTGGAGGCATGGAGTTGCAGCAGCATTTCTTTCCTGGGCTACCGGATTTGTCAAATCCTAACAGTCATAACTGACCCTAGGACAGTGTTCTCTATAGATTTGCTGTAGATGGACTCTATCACTATCCAGGCCACTGCTGAAAATGTTGAACCACATGGACATCAGCACACATTTCCGCTTCACTCACTGTCATCTTTAAGCTGGACATTGATCACAACCTTCTGAGTAAGCTAGTCCAGTTTTAAGCCCATCTAACAGTTTTGTCCATTACATTAATTCTCGGTTTTCAAATGATCCTGTGGGAAGAAGTCAAGGTGTATCATGTCCACCTCCTAAAGTTTTGTGTCCTTTTCTACTTCCATTTTCTTCTGCCTCCAAGATGCATCACAGGAAAGAAAGAAAAATTCACTAGTCCTTAAATCTTTTCTGTGGTGGGAATTTGAGACATGTTGCTATTAAATGTTTATCACACTAATTATTATTTCCATGCCTGATATGATCTGCTACAAGCTGTAGCTGGTGAGTGACACACGAGGTCTAGTTCCCTGTATGTACTACCTGGGGTCAGAAAGCTGGAAAAGAGTTGTGGCTCTGTTCTGGCAACAAGGGACTTGGCAGTGTTGTGGGAGACACAGGCTAATGGGGAATTAGTTCAATTGAATCCACATTAGTTTAATCCCACCCCAGTAAAATTGTTTTCAGAAGTATGATCAAGGACTGTAGATTTTTACAATTTTTATCAGTACTATTAGTTGTCTAAATTTAATCTTAAAGTGATCTTAACTGTAAAATTATTATTACAGGAGAGGAAACAAAAAATGTCATTCACAAATAAACTTGCTTGTTGAAGAGTGAAACAAGTAGGAGATGACAGAACTGTTATTTTAATCAGTGCAAATAAAATGAAGACCTTAGCTTGGTTTCAGTTATGAGAGAAGTACCGCAGCACAGGATTGATTTTCTTCCTCTGTTTTGTGGGCATGTAAAGTAAATAAGTCCATTTAAGTGAGCAAAAAGTGTAAAACAACATAAATACAACAAAGACTTTTAGCTCAGAATAAAAGTGGGTCCAGTATCTACCCAAACTTTATCCTTTTTTTGCATCATTCTTGAAGTTCTCCTTAGAGAGGATGACAGATTCTTGAACATTCATTTGTATCTGTCCTTAATTTCTGCATTTCTGAATGCTTCAGAGCAACATGCTCCTTCCTTACATGTCACTGTTAAAATTAAAACCTAAAATCCTCAACATTTAAAGGGATATGAATAAATGAGATTATGGGGGAAGTTTTTGTGCACGAATACTTCCTGTATTGATATTCTCTTCCCTAATGACAGTTCATTTAGTTTCAGACTGTGCTAGGAAATTTGTATTTGTCTGGACAGCAGTTTCCTGTGAATCTGGAAGGCATTTGATTTGCTCCTGTACTTAATTTAGCTCCTGGCTGGCACTTGCAGCACTGATGTGTAACCTGAATATGGCTGTGGCTGCTTATTGCGTTCACATTTGTTCTGAGTGAAGGTAGGAAAGAAAAAGCAGAATGACTTTGTTCAGCCTTTGATCTCTTTCAAAAGGACATGCTGGGTCAACATCCTTTGTGTCATATGTTCCTTTTTCAGTTCCTTGAAAGCCATTAAACAAATAAACTGCAAAAAGAATGTGCGTAATTTACAGTTTCATTGTGCCTTTCAATGTATCAAATCAGAGTACTATTTTCCATTTGAATTCACTGTCTGTGAGAAACAGGAAGCCTGCACTTTTTATCTGACAGATTTTCATAAGAACGAAAGATAATCAAGTGATTCTTCTACTGAAGATTCGTACTCTGCATACCCGACAGTCTGGGTCCTGGTGTTGAGTTCTGGCCTAACATCTCCTGACAGCCAAAGGTTTAAGCCAGCTGATGACTTTTACTTATGTACACAAGACATCTAGAACTATTTCAGAAGTTCACTGTCACACTAAGCTGACATAGCCTGGGAGCAGTGCCTGACACCATGCACTGCACTGGGCTATTGCTATTGGGAAATATCACAACAGTATTCAAGACTGGGGATCTGACAATCCACCTGCAGACCCTGTGAAATGATGTGAAAAACCAACAACAAGCAAAACCAAAACAAATTAATGCATTTTGTTATAAACATGATGGTCTAAAGATATAATCAACATGAGGCCTATAGACAGTAATACCTTACTAAACTAAATGGTATAATGAGGAGAAAAGCAGACAAGTTTTGAGCAGACAATCCCTTCACCAAGAGCAGCAGACGTCAGACATAATTAGGGATTCAGACTACCTCCTCTGAGATGAGTTGCTTATCGGACTAATTTTGAAAGGAATGGTGTCTGGAGCCTTCAGAACAGATAGGATATTCGTGCAAGGGAAGAGAGAGATTTCACATTCTGTGGAGCACAAAAAGTTTGCAGGGGGAAGGAGGAGACTATAATGTGCCATAAAATGTGTCTCTGTTGAATCCATGGGTTTTGATGCCCCAGTGTTATACATTTAATTCCCAGGTGCATCTGTGCAGTGTTTTGTAAGTTTCCCTTAAGGTTCAGAACTGCGAGATGAAGTGCTTTTTCTATGCAAAGCATTTCCTTGTGGGCTGGATTTTCATCCTTTACACATTAGGACAGGATTTAATTCTGGCTCATAGTGGCTGCTTACTTTCACCTTCACAATTCCTGAGAGCTTTTGATGTGCTCTGTGAAGTGTGCAGAGGTCAGATCTGAGAGTGCAGTAAGGTCGGTGGCAGGTTTCTTTGAGGAACTGGGCTTGTGCTTCTGACATGAAGAAAAGTAACTGAGGATAATCAGAAGTTCCTCCTTTAAAGCAGGTCTAGGGATTAACTACTGCGATGGGCAGAATTTAGATCAACTAGATTAAACACTAACTCACTCTTGGCACTCTGAGGTCCCTCCAACTTGAAGTATTCTATAATTCTTTGAATAAGATCCTGTAAACTGAAGCTATCTGGTAAGTTCTTTCCTAAGCTTTGCAGAAAATCATCACATAATATCTCACACACCTACTGTGGTATTGGCCAGAGAAAGTTGGAAAAAACTATACATAAATATTATGGATAAATATTATGGATAAATATTTCTTACTCCTATTTTTACTTCGAACAAAAGCATATGTTATCCTAAAATGAGAAATCACGTGTCAGCATACAGTTCACATAAAAGAATCACATGAACTATTCTGTCTGCCACTATCGCCTTCACAGAATGCATATGTAGAAACTGCCTTGTTTTCGTTAGCAAAATTTATATTTGTGCTATTGTTACTTTTTTTCCTGAAACCAAAAGATTAGAATAAAAGCATAACTAGATTATTTTCTTCCTCAGTTGAAGAGTCTGGTTTTTTTTATAAGGAATGATTCACATTAATTGCATAAAGAGAAGACAAAAAGATTTTGGCTGTGGGCTATGGAAGTTGTCTGGTTTGCGTTCTGTTGTTATCACAGCCAAGTTTCTGCAAGGAGTAATAAATTCTTAATGGTCCAATGTTCAATCTGTCTGATAAGAACAAGATTACTTGTCAAAGAGTGAAAGAAATATACACCCTGTGCTGGCTGAAGTACTGACTGCCTGTGTACTAGATTTGCAGGTGCTGTGAATTGTGAAAATTTACACAGAATAAGTGCTCATATAAATTTAAGAAAATGAGAACTCCATCCTTAATTTTAACTAATTAAATTCTGTAAGAATTGAGGCACAAAAAACTCTGTGATTGAATTAATATTAAAGTGTGGAATGGAGCCTTTTCTGTGCCTGAAGCACGCTCCAGTTTCATACAGCACATTTTCATATTATGTTCAAAATCTCCTTCAAAGGCACAAAAGTAAATGACCCCCCCTCCTTGACCTCTGATTATCTTCAAAAGTCTAATCTGGAATTTCTTGACTACTATAAGAAGATTTGATGTGACTGATGCATCTCTCAAGGAAGAGTATTTTGCCCTGCAGCTTACTGAACAGTATTGTGATCCAAAGAGGACTTGATTGCAAGTCATTTTTGAGACCTAATATTGTTTTCATATGTAGCTCTTTCCCAAGCCCCAAGAAAACTACGCTTTCCTCACACTTGAAAGTTAAAGTGAAATCCATACCCACATTTGAAGCAAGACAAGGAGCCATCTATGAATGTAAACCAAATCATTTAATGCTCTTTTTGTCAGATTCAGTCCAGCAGTTTCAAGGCAGGTGACAAGACACGTCTGAGGTCAAACCAGGTAGTCAGTCCACAGCTCAGGCACAGCAGCTGGGTCCATGGCCAAGCACAGGCGTGCTATGATAGCACTAGAGACGTGCAAGCCTACAGTACAGGTCAAACTAACAGGGATTAGCAGCCCGGGACAGACCTTAAATGGGCCTGGGCCCATGAACAGATGGGGTGGATGGAGCCCATGGGTGAGGTTGACCAAGGCCTCAGGACTCTGACACTTCTTGGAACTGTCAAGAACTGTCACTGACTTTACACAAACAGAAAATAATGAGATTTTGGATCCTGAAGTTTACTGTTTCTGAGTGCACTATGAGCCTTAGAGTTTCAATAGATGTTTCCCATGGTCATCCTACCTCTTTCAGTGTATAGCCTAGCTGGAGATAATTTAAGCAAGTGCCTCTTTGTTATCTGTTTTTTTTTTTCCTTATTTTTCAAAGAGACCTTGTTTACTATACAACATTCAGAACTCACTCAGATGAAAAAAAAAACAATATTTTCTTCACAAACTATTGTCTGGAACTCATCACAATATTATGAGCATGCATGATACATTGCTGTTGTATATTCACAGTACCCCTGAGGGCAAAGAGACTCAAAGATTCAGAGAAACTGCACTATTTATTTCATTTCAAGCTGCAAGTACTTGGTACAGTTGCAAAAGGGAAAATGAATTTAGATCAGGCAATAGAGTCTCAGTTAAGGAATCCAAGAATAGAGGAACATAAATGAGTAATTGCCGTCAGGTAACTTCATTTACTAATTTAACAAGCATCGTTACAGGAACACTGAAGAGGCAAGGCTTCATATTAAGTCTACTAATTAGCATTTAGTTTCATTAATCAGGAGACGTGATCTCACATGGACCCTTGCCTTGATCACACCATACCTTCAAACTCTGGCAGTTCTAATGCCTCTGTTATCATACTGTCCCATTTCATCCACAAGGCAGATATGTGCTGAATTAGATATATAAGACAAAAAAAAAAGGATTTTTGCAGTGAATATTAATGTTCATGCTTCTGAACATTTTGCCCTTGAGTCTACCCGTAACATTTCACAACACAGATCCCATCACAGAGGGGATGGTCACAGAGCTCATCATAAGTAGAGCTCTTGCACATCTGCTTGTCACTGAAGATAATGGAAAGACTAACATCAACAGCTGATGTTATCTCCTATTTAAATCAGCCCTTACAACACAGCTGTTTGTTGACAGCAGAGGAATGATAAAGCCTGAGAATTTTAGGCACCATTAGACTTTGTAGAGTGAAAAGATACACTAGTTGCCCCAGGCTGTCATCGCACCACAGTCTCTTTTCCAGTCTGTGCTCCTCTTCTATAGCTTTTTTTTTTCTTAGCTGCCCAACGGAAGCAAATGAGAAATACTGTTGCACTGTGAGTCTTATTGAGGACATTGAGTTTGAGGAGTCAATGATCTTGAGCAAGCCCTGATAGCCATAGTGGGTTGTGCTGGTGTTTCAGGGATCTCAGTACACTGTTAGTGACTTGTTTCTCCCTCTTTCTTTCTTTTCCTGTTGTAATTTTTGGTTAAGATCTCTGCACCTGCAGCATGAAGACATTTTGTTACACTTTCTCTGATCTTGTGGTTCTCAGTCAATGTGAGCACTGACACAGGTCTCGCTACCTGTCTGCAGGGGAAATAGATCATCCTGGAGGAAAAGAGTCATGCTTCTGTAGCCCAGGACTCTCCTTTGCAGTATGCTCTGGGGCCATTACCTGACTCAGCAGAAGCTCCATAATCAGCTTCTGGAGCCAAAAGAACCTGCCTTCTTAAAATGGGAGCCCAGGCTCATCCTCCCCACTTTTCCCACATTCTGGTCACATCTCACCTGTTCAAGCCAGGAATCTACCCACAGGCTGGATTCTGCCTTTAAGTCTGGAGCCCGCGAAGCCTTCCTCACCCACCTGCAGTATGTTCTGCCTCAGCTGGTGCCATGTGCCGAGCCAAACCACAACACACCAGATAGGAAGCTGGGACCTCACACATCAGTGGGTTACGGCCAGGTAAGCACTGCAGCAGCAAATTCGGAAAAAGTGTATTCTCATAACATTTCCAGAGATGTTTTTATCTACATTCTAGGACTTACTTTACCTGATATCATACATGATATTGGCCATGTCTGGTCTTGGTCTTAGTTTGAAAGGGACTCAAGCCTTCTCTCTGCACAGCAGAAACAAAAGCTAAGCAGGTTAGTACTGAGAAGCCTTAGGTACCCTCTCTGTGTCCAACAGCAGAAATTCAAACAGGATAATAAACAAGCAGAAGATGAAGCAACGTGACTATGCCTTAGTAGCTTAGCAGGGGTGTTGAGGGATTAAGGTTTGCTTCTGCTTTGTAAGTGCTGATGATACAAAAAGTCTCTCAGTTTTTTCTGGGGTTATAGCAGTTTTTCAGAAGTCAGTGGGGATAATATTCTCTCTTTTTTTCCTCCAACTTGTTCAGAAGTATCAAATTTGAGAGTGATGTCTGAAAATGCTCTTGTGGTGCCAGCAGACATTTTTATTTCTAATTCTGTGATACCACTTCTGGAAATAAATTCTGCTGAAGGCAGTAATTAAAGAGGCCTTCCAACTGTGCCTTAGGCTGCCATTTTGCATTTGTTTTCTGCACAGGAAACAAAACTGGTCATAAAATATTCTGCTGGCACATCTTGGAGGCATATGTTCACCAAAAAGGCTTGTTCTATTTCTAGATTCCCAGCTCAAATAATTAGCAGAATTTGCTATTAAGGTAGAAAGAGCTGAAACTTTTAATTCCAATTCAGGTGTTTAAGAGTATATGTTACACAAGGGCATGCCATACATCTAAGCTTACTACAAGACTTTCACAGAATCACAGAATGTTAGGGATTGGAAGGGACCTCAAAAGATCATCTAGTCCAATCCCCCTGCCGGAGCAGGAACACCTAGATCAGATCACACAGGAATGCATCAGGCGGGCTTTGAATGTCTCCAGAGAAGGAGACTCCACAACCTCTCTGGGCAGCCTGTTCCAGTGCTCTGTCACCCTCACTGTAAAGAAGTTTTTTCTCATATTCAAGTGGAACCTCCTATGTTCCAGCTTGAACCCATTGCCCCTTGTCCTATCACTGGATGTCACAGAGAAGAGCCTGGCTCCATCCTCCTGACACTCACCCTTCACATATTTATAATTCCCTTTCCCAGGGAATGTTTTTCCCCCTATCTCTGGCAGATCAGTGTGTCTGTCTTCACTGGCTAAGATGACATTTTAAAGAATTTTTTAAACTTCAGGAGTGGGAACAAGTGCTGTGCCTTTTCTGCACTCTCTGAAGAAACAAACATCTTCTGCGTCCCACTGAACTCCCTTGGAATTCTCCCAGACTACAATCATCCTTACCCTTCACACCTCATGTCTTCTTATCGGTACCCTTCTTTCTAACAGCTTCCCATGATTCTCTTAATGCTGCCTGGTAGTGATTCTAAACCTGACTGGAGCAAAACAGAGTAGCCAACATCATTAAGACTTCCTTATTTCAACCTGGAATACCATACCCTGCATGACAAACATACAAACAAACAAAAAAACCACAACACAAAAAGCCCTCAACAAAAAAATCCAATGTTTTTAATACTAGGTGTGAAGTTTGGGCTAGGATATCATTAATCCCATTTTAAAGAAGAAATTTGCAAAATGAAGTTTCCCATGCTTCCTGATATTCCTTCTGTATGTTGCCAATGTGACGGGAGAGTCTCACAGAGTCCAGCTCTTTCAGTTCTCTTGCGAACTTTTTAAGAAATCTGAAATTTTACAGTAGACTAAATGTTATCTGGCCTGCATTTCAAATAATGGTCACCACCAGGAGTAATTCAGAACAGTTTTTTTTATACCTTTGAGGACAGGGCATGTAACAGCCCATGTCTTGTTTAATTGAACAACTCAAAACCAGACTGGGTAGGCTCAGTCTAAAGTTTGAAAAGTATCATATACAGCTGAGAACAGAATTCTGAGGGCTGAAGTAGTCTCTTCAACAAATGCTAATTGAAGCAGAGCAGGAAAACAAGTTCAAAGCTGAGAGTTTTTAAATAATCAGAAATGCAAGGTTATTTGCATAATGTTTGACTGTTTTCATAAAAATGTTACCTAACAGTATATCTAAAAGATGATGCATGCTGCAAGGTCAGCACTGATAGCAACTGTTTCCTTTAATACATTTAAAACTATTTAAAATCAATTAGCATGACTTGGAACAGACTTGCAGAAATAATGTAGTTTCACTTTTATAACACGAGGAAAAATGACTAATGAGGTGTCTGTGAGAAATAGTGTCCTTAGAATGGGAGATTTATGTAATGATTATTAATTAAAAAATTAGTTTAAAAAGAAAGTCTGTAGCTTTCCTTCTGTATGGATGTATTTTGTTAAAAAAATAATAGAAAAATGAGAAGGTAGGACTATAGGAAAGTTCAGTCTGGAATGTAACTCAGGAAGTCATGTAGTTGAACATCCGGCTCAAAGAAGGGTCAGGTATATGAGGTCAGATTAGGCTACCTGAGGTTTTATCCAGTCTGGCCTTGAAAATCTCTAAAGATGGAGATTGTACAAGCTCTCTGGGCAACCTGTTCCACTACATGACTGCCCTCATGGTTAAAAAATTTCTCCTTATAGCAAGTCCAAATCTCTTTTGTTTTAATTTACACCCATCATCTCTGGTCTTCCCACCATAGACCTCCGTGCAGAGCCTGGAGTCTGTGTCAGCTATCAATAAAACATTTCTCTCAGTCAGCAACACTTCCTTGTTATTAGATATCAGATCCAACTGCACATCACTCTTGTTTGCTTCAAGTGCTGTTTTTATTATAAGGTTACCCTTCACGTACACCAAACATTTCCTTAACTGCTTGCATCCCACCATGTTGCTATTCCAGCTAAGGGCTGCAATTTATAGAATTACTGGCATTGTTTAAGAAAGGCTTCTCTGCAAAGCTGCTTTCCAGACAGTTGTCTCCCAGTATTGGGAGTATTTTTTCCATAAATATTGAACCATTTCCCTTAAAATTTCTCCTCTATTGATTTATGCACTCATTTCTATGGATTATCACTACCCGTATATTGAAATTACCTTTGCAAAGTAGCTTTTTCTTAGAGGAAAGTCTTAAAACTTAATGGACTTTTCATATCAGTGAAGAGCAAAACTGATTTTTAGGTTTCTTTTTAAGATCAGCTTCTTGCAAAATCTGCTTTCTCTGATTTCTGAGAGAAAACATTCACTCAGCCTAATTTTACACCACCTACCCTGCTAATTCCAGGAGAAATGTGCATGATTTGTAACATCTCCAAAACCCAGTACACTTAACCACTGAATTACCACTTCATTAAATTTTTTTCTCACTGAATCAGAACCATGGACATCTGTGGCAGTGCCCATTCATTTTTGAAAGCTCTTATGCAGAAGCCCTCTAACATGTTACCTCAGTGATGTGACTGGGCCTTTTCTAGATAATGACTAGTATGCCAGTTTAAAATAGCAGTGTTACTTATGAAGTAATTACTAGTCCCAGGCTCATCCCACAGATGTCTCTAGCACAACACCATTCAACAGCTGCCACCCAAATTAGCAAAATTCCTGACTGCCCTGACTACACAGTGTAGGTGTGCATTTTCAAAATGAACCATTGCAAACGGCAGAGTACTATAGACCTAGATGGGCCTTTGGAAGAGGCCTTGTTTTGACAGAAGGAAAATGGTTAATTTTTTTTTTTTTTTTTGCTTGTTATCAGCTTGCAATTTCAAGAACAAGGTGAAAGGCTTGCTTCAAAGCTGACCTTTCTGAGATGAGATGTCATGGCTCACAGGGATGCACAGATGTTTTGGAGTCTCAGCATGGGTTTAAAGGAAGTCCTGGGGCTCCCACAGGGAAGTGAGAGACAAAAAAAAAAATAAACTGTAGTATATGCCCATCTGTATCACCTATCGATAGTAAGAATATCACCAAGCTGTAAGGAGATAGCTTCATGGCCAGTGAAAGGAAGAAAACATATGTGTGAAAGCCTCTTGTATGGATACTGAAGTGACAAATGCTATTATATATGAGGCAATGCAAAACATAGCAGAAGCATATAAAAACAGGTTCCTGCAGTTCAGCAAAGATACTAGACATCATAGGAAGGAGTAACTGGCTGTTCATGTACCCAGACTTCTCTTATATGACATTCAGTTCATAACCCTAGGCACCCAAAGTGATTTAAGACAATATGTTGAACACCACAACTGTAATAAATGAAAAATGGATTTACAGTGTGTTATGAACTCCTGTATGATAGGGGATGAATTACTGAGCAAGTGAACTTGATCACTTTCTGGTAGATGACATGCCTTTGGTGAAGTATTAGGTAAAAGCAGTTTAAAGTGAATAATTGTCTTTAATTCTTTAAACTAAAATATTCTCATGGTCTTTCCAAAACGTTTCTGTCCTTTCTGGAAGAACACCTTTTCAGACTGTTTGTAACTGCACTGAAACTTGAGGGATTAATATAGAAATTGGGTTAGGTAGAAATAGCTTAGCACAGATGTTGGATTTTTTTGTTATTCTAGACAAATTGGAACCTGATAGATTAAATTAACAATGAGAAATGACAGTTAGAAGCAACTATCTTACTATCTTAAATCATGCAAATTCAGTTACTAAAATGATGTATCAGTCTTACGAAAGGGTGTATAATAGTGGGAGCATCCTCTGAGACAGTTGTATGTAACTCTAGGGCTATGATTTGTTTACCATTTAACTTCTTCAAAACATTTGATTCGACTATGGGATTCTTTCACATTTGAAATGTTTGTGCCTACATTTTCAAGGGATTAATGTAATTCCTTCAAAAGTTATTTAAATTAAAGCATTTGGATAAAAGTGAAATATCAAGTTAATACAATGTTACAAACACATTTTCTGTCATGGCTGTTAACTGGTCAAGAAGTCGAGGAAACTTGGAACTATAAAAAAGGACATGCTTAAATCTATTTTAAAAATTAGATTGAAAAATCTTAAGTATGATTTCCAGTTGATAGAGAAAACCGCCCTCCCAGGGAGCTGTTAGGCTTTCTGAATACTAAAAAATCCAGCATGGGAATGGGAATATAATGTAATCGGATGACAAATTATGGAATATTGAAGCACTGCAGGGAATTTTGTCTCACAGACGCATTGCATAAACTAGATGAATGGGCACATAGAATGTGTACTGTAGATTATAATGATAAGTAACTATAAACATCCTGGTTTTGTCATCAAAGAAAAACCAAATTTTTAAAAATGTCTAACATTTTGATATTGAAAGGTAACTGGAGCAAAGTACACTTGTAATGTATCTGCGGTGTACACTGTTCCTTCACTGTCTGCAGATAAATTGAAACTTTCAATCTACATTTATACCATTTTCACTGTGTACACAGCCTTGTCCCTGGATCAGATGGTACAGAATTTGCTATATCCATCCTTTTTATGATCTAGAGAGCCCTGGCCAGCACTACAGAATCCTTTGCACCTTTACAGTAGAACATCTCACAAACATGCACTTCTATTTTAAATTACTTTAGAAAAGGACTGATGCAGACTGTTGAAAGGTAAGGCATGGCAAGCTTATGGCTAGCTAATGCTTTTGCCTGTTCAGTGGTTCTGCACCTTCAAATAGGCCATTTCAATTTCCTGTATCTTAACTAGCATTGCTTGGTGCCATGCTGGGAACTGGAAACTAGCAGTGCTGAGCTACCCAGCAGGGTTTTCACAGGGCTACCAGCACAGCTCCATAATACAACAGAGTTCTGGCTGAGAGCAAGTTCTTTGCAAACGCAGACTCTGACTCCTATTCCCTCTGGACAACAAGTTGTTTTCCTCTGATCCTAAGCCATCACAATTATTAAACACAACAGTACGTAATAATGAGTGCAATTCTCTCAGCCTTCCAGACTTGATGTTTTACAGCATAATGCGAAGTGCATGGCATGCATACAAAGGCATGGCAAAGCCTGTTAGCAGAGAAGACATCCTTCGATATCTTAGAAGACTGTATTAGAAAGAAGCATCAATATCTGACAATAATTTGGGACCTAACTGTAGAGCAAGGACCTTGGCAGAAATCATCTTCTCTTCCACACCCATCTTTCCTCATGAAAATAATTAGCTGGAGTGTTCCAAATCAGAGCATTGTGGATGACCAGAAGGTTAAGGGGCCAAACTCAAATAGGGAAAGGATTAACTTGGCAAACAGATTTGAACAATTATTCAAATAATCTTTGGATAATTTTGAACCCTAGCATTCCCAAGCTATGTAAACTTGAATTCCTGAAAGTACCTCAGTCTGGAGGGACAGGGGAACACTTGCACCTGGTACGATTCAAAACCAAGGTCAGTTCTGCTCAAGACTCCATGGGATACAGAAAGTTAAGCATGCTTAAGAGCCAGGCCCAATGTAGTCAGGATGTTTTCAGCTCACTTACAAGTAGCTTTGAAACTGCAAGTGCTACTTTTTATATAATTATTAGTTGTCAATTCAGGAAGGTGGAACATTTGGTTTCTATGCTTTCCTGGTTGGAAGAAGATTGAGCCACGTCTTTGACATTCCAGGGAAGTATCCTTATGTCAAGGATTTTGAAGTGCGCACCATCCACAGGTATGAATACAAGAGTCATGGTACTAAAGGGAGAAAGAAAAATAGTAAAACTGGAACATGACTCGGGTGAAAAGAGAATCTCTTTATTGGAGGATAACTGTTGTTATAAGGAATCATACCTTTGAGTATAAGATCACCCCTGAAAGAAAATGAAAGAGAAACACACATTAACATGAGTAGAAAATTTGAGAAAACCAACGCTTTACTGATTATCCTTACTTCAAGAACAGGAGAAGTTTAGGGTGACTTAAGAGGGCTATTAACAACAGCAGAACTTTCTATTAATCCTAACAACAGACAGGTGAGTTTTCATCATGGCTTTCTGATGTTTTATCCCTCCCACATAGCTACTTCATCCTCTACATTATTATTTTTTTTTTAGAATTTCTATCCATTTTTGCGTAAACAATAAATGCTTAATTAGATTACTTCCACAGCAAAACAGCCATGAAAAACCTCATTGTCAGAAATATTAAAAGATAGCGTGACTTTTGTTTATAAGAATAAATTAATATTTATTTTTTCCCTGAATTTTAATGAACATAAAAGTCATATGAAACTAATTCACTTGCTGCAAAAGCCAATTCTGATAATAACTAGGATTTTAAATTGCTTTATTTGCATGTGTATATTTCCTCTCATCTGGAAATATTCCAATGTTCTGATTAATTCATTATAGAAACCTAATCTGGAATAGTTATGGAAGGAATTACAAAAATAAAAGGAACTTTGCTAAAAGCAATATAAAATCAGTGCTGCATTCATGCCCTCATGTAACATTCATTACAGTTGAAACTCACAAGTTGTGCCCATTAACATGTAAAAAATTAATAAGTCAAAAATTTTTGTGCTTTGCAACATCTCAAATTCTATCATTACTTTCAATATAGAAAATTTTAGACAAATCTTTCTGAGATGAAATTAATGAAAAGCAGTTCAGTGCCCAAAGAAGGAATCAAAAAGTTGGCATGTTTTTCTCATATGAACTATTTAATCTTTTAAGCTTAGAATTCACTTGAGAAATCAATTATGAGTATAGCAAATACCTTTGCCAATACATGCATTTTACTTGAAATTAAACATATCATAGTATGCATCTGTATAGTAAACCCCAAAACTTTCAAAATGTAAGTTTTTTTTTTTTTCTGGTTAGGAACAAGCACACCACCAGGGATTTAAATAAAAAATGATTATTTAATTAATCAAAGACAAAAGTGAAAATCTGTAAGTAACTATAAGGAAGAAAGATTCCAGAGAGCAAAAGGTTATTTAGGGAGCAGAATAAAATTAATTAAAGTAAAATGTAGTGCTTTCAAGATGAGGCTAGAGAAATTTGAAATTGAAACTGCAGATTTTAGTCATAAGTTAAGTTATTAATCACTGGAGAAATTTTCCAAGCATGTAATGGTACTCTAGAAGTTAAAGTCTTCAAATCATTCTCCTCTAAAAGAAGGAGACTCTTCACTGAAGTTACTTGGTGAAATCACATGGCCCGAGTTGTTCAGGAGACCAAAACAGATACAACAGTGGTTTTTCTAGTTTTTATAATCCAGTCTATGAAATGCAACTAATATTGCAAATATATATTTCAAGTCAGCAAACTCTATTTGTATGGGATTCCCTTGAAATTTCACATTCTGTCTTAATCCATGTATATTTTTTTGCCAAATTAACAATTTGATCTCATCTGACAGCTGTACCTCAAGACAAACTTTCTGGAAAGCTCAAACAAAAACTTTTCCACTGTTTCTGAGGACAAGAATGAGACAAAATGTGGGGTTTTTTTGCATTAAAATGGTCTGACGGTTTTTCAGAGAAACTGATGATTTTTTATGCAAAGGTCTTGGCAGAAAAATGACATTTTAATAATGAATGAAGTTTTTCCTGCTATAGAAATCAACTAACTGGAGATTAAGATACAGAATTTTGAAAAATCTCAGCCTTCAAATATTTTTAAGGAATGTTAAAAGTTTATTCAGTAAAGTCTCTGAAGATTCATTTTTTCACTGAGCAAGGTCAAGTACCTCAGAGCTGTCCATGCTAACTAACTGCTTGGCTATATGTTTCTGCAACACTGAAAGTGCATACCCTTTTTGTTCACCACTCCCAAATCTCATCCACATCTGTATGTATTATAGTCACCATGAGACCTGACTATCCTGTCCAGAACTGCAGGAGTGAAGGTAAATTTTCTCTGAAACATGTAGTAGCTCAGAATTAGAGCCAAGCTATTACAGCTGTATAGCTTATGGGTCTGGTTTGTATTTGGACAGTCCGAAGTCCAGACAAAGTTTATATAGACATGCCCTGAAATGTTCTGTAAGGTGACAGAATTTTTTGGGTTGTGTTGTGCATCATGCGTTTTAGGAAATACTTATATAGAGATATGTAGGTTAGATTAGTTGCTGATTTCAACTCATTTATTTTTTTCCAATTTAGATCAAAGTTACTTGGGTAGCATCTTAATGCTGACCATACAAACTTGATTTCTACTTGGTTTTCATTTGTTTTACCATCAGAATTTTATAAAGTAATTATTTGCGGATTCCTTCTCTTGGTTAACCTTCCTTTATAGACATTCAAACGAAATTTTGAACTTTAATTATATGGGAAAGTTTCTCAGGTGAAAGCTTGTGGAAATAAATCCCTGCCTATTCTCTGTGTATTTTAGAATTTCCATAAAAGTATTAAAAGGATTGTCAGATTCAGTGAATTTATTAAGCTTTCCTATCCACAGGCTGCTGAACAGGCTATGAACCACAGCATAAGTAAACATGCATCTCGAGTGGGATGTGAGTGGGGAAAACCTTGTCTGAAGGGAGGAAGTGGAGTGTGGGGCATATGTAATAGATGTCTGGGCCGCTTTTTCAACAAGACAAAGCACTGTGCAATTTTAATAATTGCTTATGAAAACCTGGAGGTGTCAGGAGGAAGAGGATGGTATTTGTAGCAAGCTCCTTTTCACTTCTACACAGAGCAGGTCAGTGTACCCATGTGGTGCCAGTCTCCTATCCCAAAAAAGCTTTCCAGGGTTCTAGGAGTAAGCTCTCCACACACGTGCCTTACTCCTTTGCATCCCAGACAAGTGCAACTAAAGTGTGTACTCGCAGAGTTAGGCACTTCCCTTTGCCAGGGTCTTTCAGATGCTTTCAGGTGGCAGAGTGCAGCTAGTGACTATGTGACACCAGATGGACCCCCTCATCAGATCTACATGACTCTTCAAACACGGTGAGTTAAGAAAGAGTACCCTAGTCCCCTTTTCGTGTCTTCCACTGAGGCTTTATTCAAAGCTTCTCTTGAAGACTGAGGAGGTTGTTCAGGACATAGCAGCCAGTGTGGTGACGTGCTTTGCATTTGTGGTTAGAACAGTGTTGGTAACATTTCAATGTTTTGGCTATTGCTGAGTCAATGTCAAGGCTTTCTCCTCCATCCCCCACCCAAAGTGAACAGTCTCGGCAAGAAGTTCAGAGGCGAGGCAGCTGGGACAGCTGACCCAAACTGACTAAAGGGATATCTCATATGATATGACATCATGCTCAGCAACAACAGACCAGAGAAAGGAGGAGGAAGGGGTGCTGTTCATGGTTATGGCATTTGTCTTCCCAAGCAACTGCTACCTGTGCTGAGGCCCTGCTTTTCAGGAAGTGGCTGGACACCTGCCAGCCCACGGCAAGTAGTCAAGGGATTCTTCTTTTTGCTTTGCTTGTGTAAGAGGCTTTTCTTCAGCTAATAAACTGTTTTATCTCAGTTCACAAGTCTTCTCTCCTTCCTTCTCTTTTCTTTCTACCTCATGTGAGAGGGGAGTGAGCGAGGGCCTGGGTGGATGTTTGGCTGCTGGCTGGGGTCAACCCACCATAGTAGCCTAAGAGCCAATGTAGCTCATCATGCTGGCAGCGCACAGACTGAGCTGTGGTCTGTATCCCAGCCTTTGGAATAGGAAACTTCCAGCTTTTCCATACGAAGCTGTATTGCTGAGAGGTTTTTTTTTTTTTTTTTTTGCAAAACCAGAACTCCCTGCCTCCTTTTCCAGTTGTGCCTAGGAGGTGCTGCCTGTGCGGGAGGCATAAGTAAAGTGAGAGTGGTCCCTGTTCTGCTCAAGTACCAGGTGGCCCCTATGGCCCTGCACAGTCATTTTCCCTAAAAAGGCAGAAAAGTTGGGCAAAAGGAAAGCTGCTTTACAGCCTACTATACTTGTGGATATATACCAAGTCAGTAAATTGGTTCACTGCAAGTAATATCTCAGGAGTGACCTAATATTGTATAGACTATGAGGGAGAAGGAGACTCTGAAGCCAAACTGGGAGCAAATCACCATGATTTAGTGATACATGCATTCTAATAGCATCTTATGTTTGGACTATTTGCTTCTGTAAATTTCTTAAAAAATTTATATTATACTATCTCTACTTCAATTAGTATCATTACTGTATCAAATTTTAGTGCCAACAGAAAAGAAAACCTTTATGCTTGTTGTTCTCTGGGCAGCACTTCAGGTTAAAAAGTGGCATAAAAACTGTGCTGAGGTTTTTGAGCCAACAAAGGATAAAGAAACAACACAAACCCTGCCAGCTTGAATTTGGAAAAACTAGTTGATCAACTACAGTCATCAACATATAAATTTTAATTTAGGGGTTTGAAGACCTTATTCAGAAATTGGTCACAAAATGAAGTGGCAATTGACTATACCTATTAATTCAGCTGCTGATTTTCAAATTTATGAGAAAATGTAGATTTGTTGAAGCAGTCAGTACAAACTGTTCCTATTATGATGGCTAGTAGGCTAGTGGGTGAAACAAGCTGCTCTAGGAATGCTCTAGAAGCAGAGTCTCAAGGGTACCTCTAGGGAAAAAAGTTTTCCTTTAGGTTCTCCATAAGTGCACTGAACTATCTGTTCCCTGAAATCTTGTGCTGTTGTTAAGATTTGGGTGGGTCTAGGAGTCACATGAGCAGGACCTAGTCCATACACTTGCATCCTCCAACAGGGATCTGTTCCTATTCAACATATAGGATCAGCTGCATAGTAATGTTACTGTATTAACAATTCATTTTCAGGTATCAAACTGAAACACAATAGATCCTCAGAAGCCAGTTAGAGATTGTTATTAAGATAGAGTATTCATCTTGCTGTGATGTCATAACTAATGCTTTAGCAGAACATATTTGTTCTCTGGGGTGAAGACCTTGGTAGAAATAAAGCATCTGGTGTATGATTCACACATCCCCCACCCCTCTTGTTATTTTGCAAAATGTTTGTGTCATTTTTAGAGATGTTGTTTTCCAAAATAGTAATTTAAGCAATAAAAATTTCTAAGAATCAATCAGATTATGAAAAAGAAATATATATATGTATATGTATATACAAGAAACTGATGTAACAGCTTGTTTGAGTCCTAGTCAAATCCAACTGTGCAGATATGACATCCTTATACACTCTTTTTTTTTTTAAAATTCCTTACCTTTCCTCTTGAAATGCCAACATAGATAATTATTTGGGTATTCCATCTGAAACGAGCTTGAAGTTGAGGAACTGAACAGAAATCTACCTGTGATTTCTGCCCCACAGCTTTACCATCTTGCATACAAAAGGAGGTAATGGCTCCACATCTGGTCCTGCTGGTGACCAGGAATGTGCATGAGAGGAGAGAAGTCACCTGAGTTGAATGCAGAGGGAGTGACTGTACCAGACTGATGTTTCAAGAACAAACTTTCAAGGAGGCATCAGGAGGAGACTGGGAATAATGGCCTCATCAGGGAGATTGAAACTGGGAAAAAAACAGCCTTGAGCAGCCTGTTTTAGCTTCAGTTTTGCTCTTGCTCAGAGCAGAAGGCTGGATGGAAGACTGGCTATATCTTCTGTGAGTCTAATATGATTTTTCTGGCGGAGGTTACAGTTTCTACTGGAAGAGAAGAAAATCTAAAACTTGCACATACCACAATCAAGCATACAAAAGTTTATCCTAATCCTGGTATTTCTTATCTCCTCAACCTTGATCTGACAGCTTCTAGTAAGAACTCTTACAACCTTTTCAGGAATAGCCCTATGCTTCAACCACATGATCTGTGCCTTATGTAGGTGATGGGCTGACTTGGGGCTGTGCAGCAGGGAAGGCAGCATTGTCAAGACCATGTTCTGATTCATTGCAACTACTGAATTCAGTGAAGGGAGCTTTACAGAAAGAAAAGAGGTTTCATTCAGGCAAGCCAGTGTAGGCCTGGATAACTAAAGGTTATTACTTCTTGTGTCACCAAGCTCAACAGACTGCCTATTCAGGATAAAATGTTGATGAATGTTTTCCTGGTTCTACATATGTACAGCTTCCCATCCACAATGTGACCGCTCTGAAAAAAGTGAATAGGGAATAATTCACTATTTCTTACAAGAACTACAGCAATCATCAAAAGAAATTACCAAGCTGCAGATCAGAAGCAAACAAAGGACTTTGTCCACACAAAGGGTAATTAAACTATAGAATTCACTGGCCCAGAAAGCCATACATGTCAAAAATATAAATACTTTGTGAAAATTATTAGATGAATCCTCAGAAGATCATCCATCAAAGGTTATTACAATGAAAAAGACAGATACAACCTTTGACTTGGGAAGACCCTCAAAAAAGTGATTTAGCATGAGGACATCCATTTTCCCTGTTGACATAAGCTCACTCATGTTAAGTTTTCTCATCCATTCACAAGCAACTGTAAACAGTCTGGGCAGATTAAAAAAATGGCATGTGCCTGAACAAATAGTGGCGTTATCTCCTTTGACCAGATGCAAAAATAGATACTATTATTTCAGTGGCCATTCGCTTTACACAAAGGATGTGACGTTGCAAGACAGACTTATTTTATTGCCACGAATCTAGACATAGTGAAACTCAAGCCTTGGCATCCTGGAAGAGAGCCAGCTATTAAAAAAATGTGTGAAGGAAATCTGTTATGAAAATAGGAGTACCAGATTTGGGAGCACAGATTTACCACCACATCCAAAGAGCATCCTACCCTTTCTTTTATAGAATCATAGAGTCATAGAAAGGCTTGTGTTGGAAGGGACCTTAGAGATCATCTAGTTCCAACACTCTGCCCTGGATAGGGACATCTCTCACTAAACCAGGTTGCTCAAAGCCTCATCCAGCCTGGCCTTGAACACCTCCAGGGATGGGGCATCCATAAATTCCTTGGGCAACCTGTGCCAGTGTCTCACCACCCTCACAGTAAAGAATTTCTTCCTAATATCTAGTCTAAATCTGCTCTATTCCAGTTTAAATCCAGCCCCAACTCTCTCAGCCTGTCCTTGCACAGGAGGTGCTCCATCCCTCTGACCATCTTTGTGGCCTTCCTCTGGACAGCTCAACATCCTTCTTGCGTTAGGGCACCCAGAGCTGGACACAGCACTCCAGGTGGGGTCTCACGAGAGCAGAGTAGAGGGGCAGAATTACCTCCCTCGACCTGCTGGCCATGCTTCTCTTGATACAGCCCAAGATCTGGTTGGCCTTCTGGGCTGCAAGCGTGCACTTCTGGCTCATGTTCAGTTTTTCATCTACGGACACCCCCAAATCCTTCTCCTCAGGGCTGCTCTCAAGCCATTCTCCACTGAGCCTGTATTTGTGCTTGTGATTGCCTCTGCTCATGTCCAGGACCTTGTACTTGGCCTTGTTGAACTTCATGAGGTTGGCATGGCATTTCTCAAGCCTGTCCATGTCCCTCTGGATGGCATCCCTTCCCTCTAGCACATCAGCTGCACCACACAGCTTGGTGTTGTTCGCAGCCTTGCTGAGGTTGCACTTGATCCCACTGTCCATGTCACCGAGAAAGATGTAGATAGCACCGGTCCCAGTACTGATCCCTGAGGAATGCCGCTCGTCACTGGTCTCCATTTGGACACTGAGCCATTGACGGCAACTCTTTGAGTGCGACTGTCCAGCCAATTCCTTATCCAGTGCATGGTCCATCCATGAAACCCATATTTTTCCAATTTGGCCACCAGGATGTTGTGTGGGACAGTGTCAGTTTGTTGGAGTTATAATTTGGGTTTTGCTTTTTTGTATATAATAACTTAACTGAAGGATAATTAATTGTGTGTTTTGTTCTCCCATAACAAGTGGTCTTTGTAGTATTTGACAGAACAGTGTCACTGTGTACTAGCCCTGTTATTATTATTTTTCCCCAAACTTTCAGTTCTTGCTGCTGATGTGTGTGAAACACCTTTTTGTCCTTGCACTTGGAACAGTAAATATCTTTTTTTTACTGAGGGTTTTCCATTAATGTTTTAGTCAAAGATTTACTAGCATTGCAAAGAAGCAATTAAAATGCCTTCCCCTAAATTCTCCTCTTATACTGGGGGAGGGAGGGAAGTATTCTTTTGGCTCAGCAACCACAGTTTTCCACATATGTAAGAGCCTTTGCAAATTTGATATATTGAAGTTTAAAAATTTTCATACTTGGCATAACTGACTTGCTATTTTGATAGAGCATCCAGTGCTCTTGCTGCTCCTTCAAGCTATTGCATTGCACTGTCTCTCCAACTCATCAACAACTCTTGAAATTCCTCAGGGACAGCTGGGCCACAGGGATTGATGAAACCTGAATGGCAGTGACTTAACAGCTGCAAAAAGGATCTGGAGGGAATCCATGTCTCTCCTCTGAGGTATCAGGACTCCTCTTAAAAGGGGGTAGGAATGTGGATAGATGCCCAACCTCCCTCTTATTAAAAAGTAATGTGAATTGATCACCTAACAGACAAACAGACATTAATCCCATGAGGTGCCTTTCAGTCTCATACCTCTTCTTGTGAGTCTAGCCCTAGAAGCTAAAAGGGCTCTTCTCTGACACTGAGAGTTAAAAAGCTCACTGTGGTAACACATCAGACAGATACAGGCCCCTGTACAGTGGCTACTTCAGACCTACAGCAGACTAAGCACAGTAACCAGCCCATCACGGACATCCAAACTTGCTGCTGACTACAGTGCTGCTTCTCCTGCCATCCATCACTCCCTGGTAATCTCCTCCAAGTACCAGTGCCTCCAGAGAATCTGTTGAATGGTTCCATCTCACTATTTCGCAGAGCCACTGGACAGCATGTAGCCTGTAATCGTTGTTCTCTATAGACTGGCAGTAAATTTGTTAACTCAGTTTTTGATGTGATCAGAACTCTTCCAACGATACCACTGTTCTCCCCTTAACATGACAGGCTTGTGAACGTAATTCTTCCACCACGAAGGCTGATGAACAGGAAAAGCTGAAAATCCTGATTTCAGTGTGCTGTTAAGGAGTTAGTTCCCTGTGCTTCAGGATGTGATTGTGAGAGAGCCACCTCTTAGATTGCTCTAGTTTCTGGAGCCCACTGAATGGCTTGGGAAAAAATTTCCTTGAGAAGGGCACTGATTCCAGCTTAGGCTTCCTTCAAACTGAATGAGTCCTTTGGACCATTATGAGTTAGACTCAGACAATGTCAAAATATCAAGGAAAGTTAAGATGAAGTTAATAAAGTTCAGGTATCTCAGCAGTTCAGCTTATTGTCCTGTAGATAGCAGGGTTTCCTGAAGAGTTTGTCAGCATTGGGCTTAACTGCTTATGTCACATATTTCCAGAAGCTAATTCCCCATTAACCAGACAAAAAAGGCAATCAAAAGAGCCATTAGAGAAGAACAAAACATAACCACAGCCTCAGGCACAGAAAAACTGGATGGCTCTGAGAAATAACTCTGTCCCTGGAGCTCCAGAGCTGTCAGAAAACAAACGAAATTAGAACTTTTGTAGTGCAAGAAAACCAAACTATGAGCCATTTTGAGAGATTTTTTTGTCAAATGACTAAGCTGCCTTCCATCATTATTTTCTGTATCTAAATCAGCAAAAACTGTGTAGAGCCCCAAATATTGGCTAAATACTTAGGTCTGGTAAAGTTAATATTATGGACCAAATGTTTCACTTGATACGGTTATTACACCTGATGGCAGGAAGTTCACAGATCAATAAAACATTATTGTGTTTCAAAGCCACAAGCCAAAAAACTCTCAAAGAAACATTTTACTTTGGAAATAATATGTTGAGATACAATTTTCCTCTGTATAAATAAATAAATAAATAAATAAGGACAGACATATATTGTCTTTTATTGGGTATAACTACTCATAGCTCATTTTGTGTTTTTATGGAATTTTGTCTGAGGAAAGATTTATATACAAATATAAACTATATGAAGTATGCAAACACAATGTAAAATGCAAGAGCTTTCTAGATAACTGAGGCATCACCCCTTGCCTTTTGCCTGATAAGTAAAAGTAAAGCCAAAGCTAATAGATTTGAATACAGTCTCCTATGTCATGTGTATTTAGCAGAGTGTTCTCCTAAAGAGATCTAGGATCTGATGCGAAATCTTCTGAAAACAACATCACTGTTTGAAATCTTAAAGGCAGCAACCCACAACAAGTGTATTTAAAGGAATCAACCCATGCTGAAACAAACAAAAATTCTCATGTGGCATTCTTCTTGTAAAAACAGGTGCTAGTGATCTGCACACATAAATGGATATCTATTCAAAGCAGATACAATTATATCACATTAGTATGCCACACTTATTTAATGGAAGTTGTAAAAAAACTGTACACTGTAGTGACCGTATCAACACTTCCTTAAGGTCTTCTGACTGTTGTCCAAAAATTAATTAACTAACATTGAAAAATAAAGACTTAAAAGTGAGACTTTTAAACTCAATGCCAAATTAATATTTTTGGTTTTTTCTCCCCTAATCTGGAGGACTGTGGTTTTATTTCCCTTCACATCTCACTACTCAGTATTCAGTCTCAGATTCTGCCATTTCTACCATAAAAAAGCATTTGCAGATGCAGCTCGTATGAAACACAGTGGCAAGAAAGTAAGTTTCATCATCAAACACAACAGAAAGAGATTCACTGATATCTTAGAAACAATGTTTGTTGTAATAGAGGGTGACAACAGCAGTTGCTTCAGTGTTTGTGTCCTGGTTATCAGGAGTGCCCATGACTTGTATTATCTACCTAACCAGAGGCTCAGTTCAGAGGTAAAAAGTCAGACAGGCTCATTATAACCACTAAAACAATGTGATAGCACAGACTCATATCCTGTTTGGCCAAGAAAAAAGGAAGTGGGTTTGGCTGTAGGAAAACCTCTACATGAATATCAAATCACAGAATAATTACTGGAGTGTAAGCAAATGTGTACATTTACTTTTCTCCCAAACTGTCTTGTCTCCTCACCTGGTTCCCTGCCTGAACCATGGATGTTTTCTTAACCCACCAGATATAGTTTTCAGGGGATGAGCAGTACTGTGTCTAGTGAAAGTGCTTGTGGCCATAATCCTACAGTGAATACACAGGGATGCAGGACTGAAGGGAGCTCCAGATATTGCTAGTCCAGCCCCTGCTCCAAGCAGGACTGAGTTCAAAGCTGCATCAATCTGCTCAGGAGTTTATCCAGGCATGTTCTGAAGATCTCCAAGGATGGAGTTCCCTGTCTCTCTTAGCAACTTGTGCCAGTGCTCAGACACTCTTGTGGAGCTTTCCTTCTGTCAGCTTGGAATTTTCCTTGTTTCAGCCCATGAATATAGTCTCTTTGCCTTTCTTTGTGCACCTCTGAGAAGAGTGTGACTCAGTTTTCTGTACCCTTTAGGTAGAAGAACACAGCAATCAGATTCCCTTGAGGCTTCTCTTTAAGCTAAACAGACAAATTCACAGCTTCTCACTGTCCTTCATGCGCTCCAGCCCCTCAACCATCTCAGTGGCCCTCTGCTAGACTCACTACAGTTCTGTTGTGCTGCAAAGTCTAGCAGACATTGTCTTTTGATTCCTGCTTGTTCCACTACCCAGCTGGGTAATTCTGAGAAGAGCAAACCACAATAATTTTTCTTTTTCTCTTCCCACTTTGTTTACTATGTCCCTTTGGGATGTGAATGCTTAGAAGTAGGAATTGCTTCTACCACTTGTACATACAGTTCCAAATATGTAGGGACTCTGATCTCTGTTGGCTTCTGGGCATTGCTACAATAGAAAGAGCAATAGTACTTATCCACAGTAAGCACACAGGGAAAAAATAATGGAATAGGACAAAAAGAGAAAGACTTAACCATTAAAAAAAAGCTAACATATGAAGTGAGGAATGACGATTTTTTACTGTGCTTGGATGGTTTCTTTCACAGAGTAACAGTAAAAATTAGTAGAAGCTGGAGTAACCACCCTATTTTTTCCTCATTTTTGCTTCACTACCTCGAGCTGCCATCCTTCTCTCTTTCACAGTCACTGGACAAAGGTGTAGATCTTGGGAATTACATCTCCCATTTCCTTTACACAAGAGTGCTCTCTGCAGGATGGGCTTCACCAGTGCCTTTCTCTGGTGGTTTATGCCAACAGATCTTCACTGAACTGTTGGAGTTGTGTTGTCATAAGTAGACAGAATCAGGCTGTAGATGTGAAATGTCTTTCAGAAGGTTCCTGGGATGCTAGATTTTTTGCATATCTTCAGTGTCACTGTCTCATAGGCATGTTCAGGCAGGTTTAGTTATAAAAAATGGTGTCTCCTTTTTTTTAGTTGCCTCGCTGAATGTAGAATAAACCCACCAATTCTTAATTCCAGGCAGGATATCTGTGTAGTTATTAGTGTTCTTGTTACACAAGTGATACTGGTAATCTCATTCTTGTAAGCAGCTTGCCAGCTAAAGAATATCATATGCTGTTGAGTGAAGATTAATGTTCTTCACAATTCTGTTCAAGGGTAAACAAATTTACCACTTAATAAAACTTGACTTAAGTTACTAGTCATTTAGAGTTTCATATAAGCATAGTTTTCACCCTTTCTGAGTAGACAAGGCAGAAACTCTGTATACGAAGCATTCAAACTACAGTGGATCAGAAAATCTTTAGGTGTTATAGAACTTTTTCCCCCTAAAATATTTTTTTCCAAAACTTTCTTTTGTACCAAGTGTTAAAAGAGGTTTTCCCATTTCCAGTTTCTAAATGAAATTTTGGAAGCATATTCTGTTGTTTATTTATTTCCCAGTTTTGGAGGATTAAATGACACAGTTCCCTGTAATAGGGCAAAAATCATCTATTGGGGTTTCTGGGTAGTTTTTTTTCCCCACAGCACTTCTTGACTCACAAAGTACAGTATTCTTGATTTTTCTGGTCTGAAAATTCTATTTACAGAATTGTCCTTACTGTGTGAATAAAACCCTGCAGGTTTTCTCTCAAGAAACAAAAGAAACAAAGTCATACAGAAGTTTTTTTCTGGGAATTATCTAGATTGGTCTAAACAAATTCCATTACCATACAGCACTCACTCTTAAATTAACAATTTTTAATGCTTTTTTGTTTTGTATATCATCAAATTGACTCTTTCATGAAAATGAATAGTTCCATGGAAACATTAGATCAGCTCTCAGTGATGGCCAAAAACCATGGTGAGTGCTACTAAATTATTAGGAAAAAAATAGAGGATAAAAGACACTGGTATGCCACTACTATGCAATTCTAAAACTTTCTTGCCAACTTCCTCTTCTGTGCCTTCACCACAAAAAGACTTCAGCAGGATTAAAAAATGTATGGGCAAGATCAACAATGAGGATAAAAGGTTTGGAAAATGCCTGTATGAGAACAACTAGACAAGGACAGATTTAGGACAGATGTAACTGAGGTCACGGAAAAGGCACATAAAAATCCTATGAAATCAAACCAGCTGGGGGAGAGAGAGGATGTAGGTCACTACTTCTATCAAAATAAAACCTAGAAGCAATCAAATAAGGCCATTAGGTAGCAGGTTCAAAACAAACTGAAGGAGGAGGTTCTTCACATAGTGTTAAACTATGAAATTCCTTGCTAACTGTTGGTGAGATCTAACCATTTGCATGCCTTTGAAAGGAGACAAGATGGTGTAAGAAAGATAAATCCATAGAGTGGCAAAATATCAAGAAGTCACTTCTGTGCCGAGAGGTCCCCAAGCTTTGAATCCTTGATGCTGGAAGAATATTTGGAGCACTTACCAGTACATGTTTTCTTTATTCCTATATGCTCTCCCTAGGTGTCTAAGCTGGTGACAGGGAAGGCAGAGTTGTGAGGTCATCCGTGCCTGTCTGGCGGTGTCTGAATAATTGCATTTTCTACATGAACACCTATGACCTTCAGTCTTCCCTCTATCTGTCAAAAATGGATTTTCTCTGCCTTCTTCCAGCCATTGCAAAGGCAAACCTTCAGCTCTGGCCAAGCTCACCAGATTTGGACTTTCTGCATTACACACTGGTTTGTACCAGCCAGCCAGACTCTCTAGGCACACTGAATTTAATGCAGACCCAATTCATCCTCTTGTCTAAACACTGTTTAGCCAAGCCAGAGCTTCTTTTCACCTGCCCCAATTCTGCCATTGCTGGCTGTCTGCAATGGTTAACTGACTTAGCAGGGCTGGCTGAGCACCTTGGCAAGCTGCTGCAGATACTGCAAGTGGTTGGGAAGCAGGCAAAAGCAAAAGTAAAGGGGGATGGAGGACATTTATTGCAATCGTGCCCACTGTGTGTTGTTTTGGCTAGCTCAGACTGGTTCTTAATGATTGGTAGTGGGTTCTCAGAAATAGATGGGCTGGTGCTGGTGCCGGTGTGTGCATTCCATATGCCAAGCACGAATGCTCTCTTAGCCCCTGTGCACCTTGGCCAGAGCAGCAACTGCAGTTGATCCATCTTTCCAGGCCAACACCATAGATACAGATTACCATTCCAGATTTTTGACATCAGTATGACACAAAGGCTGAAGTCACAGTAACAAGTCCCTCCCTCTATCTGGAGTCACAGAATCATACATTCATAGAATAATTTTGATTAGAAGGCACTTCTGTAAGTCATCTTTGTGAAACATGACATTCTGTATCTTCCTGAAAGAAAAACATTTAAACTACAGAAGCACTCAGTGTTATCTATCTTGGAGCTAAGCTCCAAGGTCTCATCGCTCTCCTCGGCATTTATTGCCTGTTGATAACTTGTATTGCCAGTTCTTTCTTGTACCTTAGTGTTCTGGCTTCTGTAACATTTCTCAGGTCCACAGAGCTGTCCATGCATCGTATGGCTAATCTGGTATCTGATTCAGATTTGATAATTCCTTTAAATGGTATGGCACCCAAAAATGAGTCTACATCAATACTAAAAATAACGGATGCTGATTCTGGTCCAATTTTTACACTGTCAGTTCTGATATATTGGTATTCTGCAGGAAAGAAAGTCCTCCGAAACAAACTGTCCAGTAGATAACATTCAGAATTTGTTATTTAATAATCTTCTTCAAGTAGCTCAACCCAATACGTGCCTCTTCTTTCAGAAGTTTCCTGCCACTTGTTCCTCTCTTTTTAATTTTTAGTTCCTGTATCAAACTTCCAGAATTCCTCCAAGGAGAAAATAAGCTCAAGTTATTCAAATTGGTAGTAAACTTCAATGCTAATGAAAAAGTTAATAACATTTATCAGAAGACATTACAATAAAGTAAGTTTTCTGTATCATTGCAAAATGATCCACAGTGCTATTATTTTAAAAATACATAAATAATTTCATGCGTAGATACAAGTGAGTTTCATGAACAACCGTTTATATGCTTCTTTTATTTACTTGTTTTTTACTGAGTGGCTTCAGAACAAGCAATTTCTTAGAATTCTCTGTTTTAATGGCATAGAAATGAGGGTATTAAGTCACTTGCATACTGTCTACATTTAGGTGTGAAGGATGAAAGAGGTTTGTAAAGAGGACAGCGTCCCACAGAAAAGACACATTGCTTGAGGGATTTAGTTCTACTTGTAACTGAACAGTTTTACCTTCTTAGTTTTACATTCACTTGTTGTCACATTTGATGTGCCAAGAGAAGACAGTCCAACTGCTCACTTTAGCTAAGCATGTGTTCATTCCATTTTTGTTGTTTCAGATGCACTACTTTCCTTTTTCTTGTTATTATGACATATTGTTTCTTTTCCATTTTTATGCACTTCCACCACAAATAGCATAGATGGGAAGTAAAATCACTAGCTTGAATGCTTAGGGATCTGTACTTGAGAAGGGTGGCACACTCCAGCATCCTTGACATGTCTGAGGGCAGGGTTGCCATTCAGAAGGACCTCGACAGGGTGCAGAAAGGGGCTGGCAGGAACCTTATGAGGTTCAAGTCCTGTATCTGGGAAGGAAAAAATGCTTGCAGCAACAGACGCAGGCGATGCAGCTCTGCTGGAATGGGAGTCTTGGTAGTAGCAAGCCAAACGAGAGCCAGCAGTGTGCTCTGACAGCCACTGTTTTAGGAGTGAGTGACTGACAATGTTTACGCATCCTTATTCTGTGTATTCGAGCACTGAGAACAAATCCCACTGTGCTACTTATCCATATATGTGTGTACTGGACTCCTCCATAGGCTCCCTAAGAGGTCATTTTAGGACAATGAAGGCTTGCACTTGCTTGAATGAAAGTGTTACTGAAGGTTCTTTGACAAAGCACCTGTATGGACTATAAACAGGCTTGGATCTGGCAGGAAACAACCTCTTCTTCCCTATTCCCAAGCACATGTACGATTCTATAGTGCTAAACAGCAAAGGTGTCCCCAGCCAGCCCCGCCTCTGCGTCCTGTTACCACATGATCTCTCAGTCATCACATCTGGTCAGAATAACATCATGTATTCTAAGTGTGTTTTCCCACATTTCTATGTAACTGTTAGTAAATAACATAAGACTAACTTTGAAAATGCTCAAGAGTAAACACTATTGCAAACTAACCCAAGGATTTACTCACCCAAGAATATCGACCCTCAGCACCTCCCAAAAATGCAAAACAAAAGTGTACAAAAAATTTTACCTTTAACTGAACACCCTGCTTTATCTTTTATTATCTTCTAACACAGAAATACTCTTTGGGAGCACTACCCATGCTGGGAAGAAGCTGGAATATTTCAAATAAAATCATAGGTATTTCAAAAGAGACAGCAAGCAACCCTAAATGTGATTCTGGGCAGCCTAGTTTAGCACTTTTCTGAGATCACAAAATTGCTTGGAATTAAGCAGTTTTGGTTCATTCACACAATTCAAAATCTGTTAGATTTCACACAGCTGTGTGCTGTATCTTTCCATCATCTGCCAGCTACAGAGGTATGTGAATAAATATACATATATACATGCACATATCTTTTCTACATCATGTGACAGAAGATGAATGTGTCCCATATTTTGTCCTAGGACTGAGGTATTTGGAAACATTATCTGTATCCTGACCATTTATCTCTTGGAGTTACTTCTAACAATTATTTCTGAGTTCCAGTGCAATCCTCACATAGGAAGAAAAAAGTAAAATATACAAATAAACCCTAGCTAATTTCTAAAACATGCGTTTAGTAAACTAACTTAAAACAGATGAGAGTGCAGAAAATGTCTGAGTTTCTAGGACAGAACCTCAAATTTACCAATATGGTTTTATTGAACTTTATTCTCAAGCGTAAATGTATTTCAGTAAAATCTCATATTTGAACACCTATTAAAATGCAAGTTCTTTTATGGTACATTCCCTCATGCACAAAGCTGTGATGCTCTTTGAGAGTGACAGGAAGTCTGGACATAGCGGTCAGGCAATGACACATTTACTAACCATTCTATGATTCTATGATTCGTGGCTGTAGCTTGCAGGTATACCAGATTCTTACAGTAGTCAGAAATGTAAGTGCATGGTGGGTTGAGCCCCAGTGCCAAATAAGTCCCCATCCAGTCACTTGCTCACATCCTGCCAGTAAGATGGGGGAGATAACATTCAAAAATGAAAACTACTTCATGGAGTATTAATAACTTGATACCAAATAGCAAGAAGAAACAAGATAAGAGCCAAGTAATTATTTGTTCTTTGAAGAACTACATAATTCTAAGTTCTATATCTTTTTTTGTGAGTTTTCTGATATTCATTCTGNCCTTCCAAACTCTTGCCTAACCCCAGCGCCCTAGCCTATTCACAGTGTGAGAAACAGAGAAAGTCTTGATGCTGTGCAAGCACTACTCAGCAACTGTTGACGCATCAGTGTGTTATCAGCACTGTTTTGGACACAAATCCAAAACACAGCATCATATGGGCTGCTATGAAGAAAACCAACTCCATCCCCACCAGACCCAGAACAAGGTGAAGAGAGGACAGCTCCATTGAATTCTTGGTGTTCTACAGTTTTAAACGCTGACAATTATCAGGCAACAGATAAGTGCTTAGAGTGATTTGGGACAGATCCTTCATGCATGTGGGACAAACTCTATCAGTTCTGAAGAAGCCAGCATATGTGGGCAGCAATTTTGATGAAAAATATTCCAGGATGTTCCAGAACAAGAGATGATTTCTATGGAGAAACTGTCCTGACAAAAACATCTTAAGTCATGCTGAAATGGACCAAAGTGGTTATGAAATTAAAAAAAATAGTAAATACATAGACACTTTCAGATCTATGTAAAATGTTTGCCATAATGCATAAAAGAAAGTGAAAACACAATTAGTACCATACAAAATCTATACTTAACTCAGTTCCAGAGAATATCCCTTAAAGCACAAAGAAACTATGGATTTGATGTAAATGAAAATCATCCCTCAGTACATGAACAGTAACTGTGAATGCTCACTGGAGAGTTATTTGTAGTGCAGCAAGATAACATTCAAAAATGAAAACTACTTCATGGAGTATTAATAACTTGATACCAAATAGCAAGAAGAAACAAGATAAGAGCCAAGTAATTATTTGTTCTTTGAAGAACTACATAATTCTAAGTTCTATATCTTTTTTTGTGAGTTTTCTGATATTCATTCTGTGATGATGATGGCAGAGGTGTAGTGCCTGTATCCCTCCTATAGCTGACACCCCCTACTTCCACAAGCAATAGCACACTAAGACGGGTTTTATTTAACATTCTTCTCCTGTGCAGCAAAACACTTCAAAATACTGCATGTGAAGTGATGTGACACAAAAAACAACATCAAAAGCAAACCCATTAGCAAAAGCAATCAGCCATTACTTGATAATCACTAAGCAGCACTGTGCAATTCTCAAGTGGCCGTAGTGCACACTCCCTTGCTGTAGATGATGAAAGGCAATCATAATTTCCCTGAACAAAGTAGCTGGTTATATAGCAGTACCTGCCTAGAACACTCTGATACAGGGAAATATATGTTCTGTCTTGCGTATATGTGTTATTAATAAAGTCTTGAAGCTTCAAATAAGCCAAAAACCCAGATGACTAAATTGCTACCTCAAAACTCAATCTTCTATCATCTTGCTAAGGGAGAAGTCTATTTTGAATAGATCTTTGCAGACTTGCAGACAAATCCAGTTCTTAAATAAGCAGATATGAAGGTTGTTAAGGCAATGGGATTGTGATCACATATCACATAAGGCTGAACATACGCTCTGGAACTTGGTTATCATTGCAGAAGTTACCCATTACTTAGACAGCTTTTATCACAGTTTTCAAAGATTGAAGAAATCTAATATGGTTGCATTAAGTATAATTCAGAATTTGAATTGAANCATAGGCTCCCTAAGAGGTCATTTTAGGACAATGAAGGCTTGCACTTGCTTGAATGAAAATGTTACAGAAGGCTCTTTGACAAAGCACCTGTATGGACTATAAACAGGCTTGGATCTGGCAGGAAACAACCTCTTCTTCCCTATTCCCAAGCACATGTACGATTCTATAGTGCTAAACAGCAAAGGTGTCCCCAGCCAGCCCCGCCTCTGCGTCCTGTTACCACATGATCTCTCAGTCATCACATCTGGTCAGAATAACATCATGTATTCTAAGTGTGTTTTCCCACATTTCTATGTAACTGTTAGTAAATAACATAAGACTAACTTTGAAAATGCTCAAGAGTAAACACTATTGCAAACTAACCCAAGGATTTACTCACCCAAGAATATCGACCCTCAGCACCTCCCAAAAATGCAAAACAAAAGTGTACAAAAAATTTTACCTTTAACTGAACACCCTGCTTTATCTTTTATTATCTTCTAACACAGAAATACTCTTTGGGAGCACTACCCATGCTGGGAAGAAGCTGGAATATTTCAAATAAAATCATAGGTATTTCAAAAGAGACAGCAAGCAACCCTAAATGTGATTCTGGGCAGCCTAGTTTAGCACTTTTCTGAGATCACAAAATTGCTTGGAATTAAGCAGTTTTGGTTCATTCACACAATTCAAAATCTGTTAGATTTCACACAGCTGTGTGCTGTATCTTTCCATCATCTGCCAGCTACAGAGGTATGTGAATAAATATACATATATACATGCACATATCTTTTCTACATCATGTGACAGAAGATGAATGTGTCCCATATTTTGTCCTAGGACTGAGGTATTTGGAAACATTATCTGTATCCTGACCATTTATCTCTTGGAGTTACTTCTAACAATTATTTCTGAGTTCCAGTGCAATCCTCACATAGAAAGAAAAAAGTAAAATATACAAATAAACCCTAGCTAATTTCTAAAACATGCGTTTAGTAAACTAACTTAAAACAGATGAGAGTGCAGAAAATGTCTGAGTTTCTAGGACAGAACCTCAAATTTACCAATATGGTTTTATTGAACTTTATTCTCAAGCGTAAATGTATTTCAGTAAAATCTCATATTTGAACACCTATTAAAATGCAAGTTCTTTTATGGTACATTCCCTCATGCACAAAGCTGTGATGCTCTTTGAGAGTGACAGGAAGTCTGGACATAGCGGTCAGGCAATGACACATTTACTAACCATTCTATGATTCTATGATTCGTGGCTGTAGCTTGCAGGTATACCAGATTCTTACAGTAGTCAGAAATGTAAGTGCATGGTGGGTTGAGCCCCAGTGCCAAATAAGTCCCCATCCAGTCACTTGCTCACATCCTGCCAGTAAGATGGGGGAGATAACATTCAAAAATGAAAACTACTTCATGGAGTATTAATAACTTGATACCAAATAGCAAGAAGAAACAAGATAAGAGCCAAGTAATTATTTGTTCTTTGAAGAACTACATAATTCTAAGTTCTATATCTTTTTTTGTGAGTTTTCTGATATTCATTCTGTGATGATGATGGCAGAGGTGTAGTGCCTGTATCCCTCCTATAGCTGACACCCCCTACTTCCACAAGCAATAGCACACTAAGACGGGTTTTATTTAACATTCTTCTCCTGTGCAGCAAAACACTTCAAAATACTGCATGTGAAGTGATGTGACACAAAAAACAACATCAAAAGCAAACCCATTAGCAAAAGCAATCAGCCATTACTTGATAATCACTAAGCAGCACTGTGCAATTCTCAAGTGGCCGTAGTGCACACTCCCTTGCTGTAGATGATGAAAGGCAATCATAATTTCCCTGAACAAAGTAGCTGGTTATATAGCAGTACCTGCCTAGAACACTCTGATACAGGGAAATATATGTTCTGTCTTGCGTATATGTGTTATTAATAAAGTCTTGAAGCTTCAAATAAGCCAAAAACCCAGATGACTAAATTGCTACCTCAAAACTCAATCTTCTATCATCTTGCTAAGGGAGAAGTCTATTTTGAATAGATCTTTGCAGACTTGCAGACAAATCCAGTTCTTAAATAAGCAGATATGAAGGTTGTTAAGGCAATGGGATTNACACCTATTAAAATGCAAGTTCTTTTATGGTACATTCCCTCATGCACAAAGCTGTGATGCTCTTTGAGAGTGACAGGAAGTCTGGACATAACGGTCAGGCAATGACACATTTACTAACCATTCTATGATTCTATGATTCGTGGCTGTAGCTTGCAGGTATACCAGATTCTTACAGTAGTCAGAAATGTAAGTGCATGGTGGGTTGAGCCCCAGTGCCAAATAAGTCCCCATCCAGTCACTTGCTCACATCCTGCCAGTAAGATGGGGGAGAAAATCATAAGAGCAAATGCAAGAAAAACTTGTGGGTTTAGAGAAAGGCAGTTTAATAAATGAAAAAAATAAAAAAAACATGTCCTGCAAATGCAATCGTTCACCACCTTTCATCAGCACATTGATGCTCAGCCACTCTGATCAATAGCTACTTTGGAAATCTTGTCCCCCACTCCTAGTTTTATTGGTGAGCACACCATTATACGGTAAGGAATATCCCTTCAGTCAGTTGGGGACAGCTGTCTTGGCTGTGTTCCCTTCCAAACTCTTGCCTAACCCCAGCGCCCTAGCCTATTCACAGTGTGAGAAACAGAGAAAGTCTTGATGCTGTGCAAGCACTACTCAGCAACTGTTGAAGCATCAGTGTGTTATCAGCACTGTTTTGGACACAAATCCAAAACACAGCATCATATGGGCTGCTATGAAGAAAACCAACTCCATCCCCACCAGACCCAGAACAAGGTGAAGAGAGGACAGCTCCATTGAATTCTTGGTGTTCTACAGTTTTAAACGCTGACAATTATCAGGCAACAGATAAGTGCTTAGAGTGATTTGNAAAAGAAAGTGAAAACACAATTAGTACCATACAAAATCTATACTTAACTCAGTTCCAGAGAATATCCCTTAAAGCACAAAGAAACTATGGATTTGATGTAAATGAAAATCATCCCTCAGTACATGAACAGTAACTGTGAATGCTCACTGGAGAGTTATTTGTAGTGCAGCAAGATAACATTCAAAAATGAAAACTACTTCATGGAGTATTAATAACTTGATACCAAATAGCAAGAAGAAACAAGATAAGAGCCAAGTAATTATTTGTTCTTTGAAGAACTACATAATTCTAAGTTCTATATCTTTTTTTGTGAGTTTTCTGATATTCATTCTGTGATGATGATGGCAGAGGTGTAGTGCCTGTATCCCTCCTATAGCTGACACCCCCTACTTCCACAAGCAATAGCACACTAAGACGGGTTTTATTTAACATTCTTCTCCTGTGCAGCAAAACACTTCAAAATACTGCATGTGAAGTGATGTGACACAAAAAACAACATCAAAAGCAAACCCATTAGCAAAAGCAATCAGCCATTACTTGATAATCACTAAGCAGCACTGTGCAATTCTCAAGTGGCCGTAGTGCACACTCCCTTGCTGTAGATGATGAAAGGCAATCATAATTTCCCTGAACAAAGTAGCTGGTTATATAGCAGTACCTGCCTAGAACACTCTGATACAGGGAAATATATGTTCTGTCTTGCGTATATGTGTTATTAATAAAGTCTTGAAGCTTCAAATAAGCCAAAAACCCAGATGACTAAATTGCTACCTCAAAACTCAATCTTCTATCATCTTGCTAAGGGAGAAGTCTATTTTGAATAGATCTTTGCAGACTTGCAGACAAATCCAGTTCTTAAATAAGCAGATATGAAGGTTGTTAAGGCAATGGGATTGTGATCACATATCACATAAGGCTGAACATACGCTCTGGAACTTGGTTATCATTGCAGAAGTTACCCATTACTTAGACAGCTTTTATCACAGTTTTCAAAGATTGAAGAAATCTAATATGGTTGCATTAAGTATAATTCAGAATTTGAATTGAATGCCCAGCCCCTGTTTCTGATTTCAGCACTCAGGTGTAATGTGCAAATGTGAAGTTCCTCGTTGTGTCAGTTTTGCTAATGACAGTTGCAAAAATGTCTGAGGCAGTCCTCTCTTTCTAAAAACAATTTACCACTCAGGCAGACGTGCAAACAGAATGACAAGAGAACACATTAGCTTTTCCACGATGATGTATTCTTTGTTTAGGCATGATTCATCCCCCAATAAGTGTATAAGAGACAGGTTATTCATTACACAGAAGCACAGAACACCTTCATTGGTCTTGCTAAGTGTAAATTGACAACTGCACTAATAATCCTGGGATTTTATCAATAAAGAATTTTGTAACTGTAATTTATGAGATGCCCATGTGCAAATACTATTCCACAGACATGTCAAATGGTTTGGTCCATGCTCATCATCCTCTAATCATTCCTTGCCCAGAAGCGCAGCTGTCAGCTCCATTGTTCCTGAATGGAGAATAGATTGAAGTTACCACTGACCTCACAAGGCTGCTCAGTTCAAACCACACACACATTAAAAGGCTAGGAAGAGGTCAAAATTATTTATTTAAAACAACCACAGTAGATCAGGAAGTTATGAATATTCACATATGACACACCGGAAGAAACTAAACAAAAACCATTTAATTTTCTTAGGCAAAAAGGTGTCTGTCTTCACCCAAACAATTTGAGATATTTTATTAAGGTAATAAATTATACATGTAATCTTACATTTTAGGCTGCATCAGAAGGAAGCTCTTAGCTGTGGAATGCCTTAGCATTATAAGAAGTCTCTCTCCAGTACTCCTGAAGAGTTTTTTTCAGACTTTTTCTTCAAAAGTAATTATTATTCTAATTTATTGAGGAGATAGCAGATATTCTTCTAATTAAAGACTGCTTTGTGTCTGAAGGGTTACAAATGCTGCTTTGGCAGACTAGATGGCAGGTCTGTACTTCTGTAGCGTATTAGCAACTCCTTGACAGTATGTGAAAATTTCCTTCTTCCTTTATGTTTGGTGACTGAATGTCTTCTTTCTTTAAGATCTACATTTCATGCCTACCTCGTATTGTTAAACATATGCAAAAAAACGTTTAACTAGCACTATAGAACATAGTCTAGATGAAGACAAGTGGCGACAATAATTAGCTACCTCAGGAAAATGTGAGTTTGAGGTGAAAGGTTTCGGAAATCAGTTTTCAAGGGTTACTGTAAACTTGGCCAAAAATACCTCAGGTTTTTTTTTAATTATTATTATTTTTGTCCTCCATTGTGCTTATTCTGCCATGGAAGAAGGGGAGGAAGAGGTATGAGAGAATTTTGGCATGGTCTGCCTATTCTGTAATCTCCATGTTAGCAGGTCAACTTAGTATAAGCCTCACTGGTGTCACATTGCTGGCCATCAGCTTGCCATTCCTTTTCTTGAAATTCTTTATTTTTGACACTGAGTAGAATTTTCTTATCTATTTGATTCTTGACATTAAAATCTAATGCTAATGTAACCCCGCCCTCCCCAAGAGCTAAGCTGGACTCTGAGAAATTGATGTGATTCTGCTGTGAAATTAAGATACATCACTTTTTAAAAATGAAGATTCGCAATGGTATTACTTCCCAGAATTTGTGAAAAAAAGCTATTATTTGCAGATAATTTTAAATTGTTGTTCAATTTCAACACAGTTTATTTCATCAGAGCTAAAAACCCACAAAAACTAAAAGCTCCTTCCACCCCAAAATTTCTCTAAAACCCCAAATGGATAGCTTAAAAAAGAAGAGAAGGCTTGGGAGGATCTAGTTGTTGTGTTCTACCCAAAGGGGTGTTGTAGAGAAAACAGAGTCAGACTCTTCTCAGAGGTACACAAAGAAAGGGGTGGAGACAATACTCAGACTGAAAAAGGGAAATGCCAAACAGACAGAAGGGAAAAAAAAATCACCTCTACGAGAGCATGTGAGGGCTAGCACGGGTTGCCCAGACAAGATGGAGAATCCCCATCCTTGGAGATTTTCAAATCTGGTTAAACTCCTGAGCAGCTTGGTCTAGCTCTGAAGTCAGTTCTGCCTGGAGCCAGAGGCAAACTACAGATGTCCCTATTTATTTACTGCATGATTTTGGCACATTCATACTGATCCCCTAAGTACAAGTTCTGGTGGGGAAGGAAAATAGCTGTGTTTCAAGCAGAACTAGGTGAAAAAACAAGACATTTTGAAAGCAAAGCATCTACGCATTTGCTTACCCTCCACTGTCTTTTATTACCACAGTATTTCAATTCATTACAAACATGAATGCTTTTACCTCCTACTGGCTGTATCTAACATTATCACCGCTTCACAGATTGTGAATTAAACATACAGAGTAAAGCCCTAATTATCTTGCCCAAAGGTCAAATGCAGAAGCTGTGCCAAATTCAAGAGCAGAAACAAGTCTTCTAGATACTAATCTAGAGCTTCAATTTTAAGCATTCATTGTCTCAGGAGGATTTACTTGCCCTATTACTACAAAACAGTAAAGTACTAACTGAGGTACCAAAGCATCCAAAGTACTGTTTACTTCCTGCTTTATGCATTGTAGCGTACAAATGTGTTATTTATACTGGTAATGTGGTTTAGAGTGTGAAAGCTAATACTCTTTAACGAGCTTTGACCTGGATCCAAAAATCCTGCTGATTATATCCCAGTAGTAAGAATCAGATGTAACATTTAAAATATTAAAATATTTATGCTGTTGGCAAGGAACCTCTGCATGAAGCTCAATACTGAACAGTGGACCAATCAGCATCTGTAGATGTTTTATTAACATGCACACTTTTAAGAACATTTAGACGTGGAAATCAACCCCCCACTATCTGGTCAAAAGTGGCATGGCAGATGTCCTGTAGTAATTTTTCATCAGTATATAATCAATGAAATTACAAAAAACCAAAACAGATGTTAAGTTGGTTAAAAAAAAAAAGAAGAAAATTCAGAGAGTTAGGAGTAATTTTTTCAAGCAAAATAACAAATTAGTCAACTGGTGGAAATTCAAACTCTGATTTAGGTTTCCATTTTGATTAGAGAAAGAAGCCTAATCAATAAAACCCACAGATGTCTATGTAGCTTTTCAGCAATTTCATTAAAATATAACACAATTTCTTATTTCCTTTCAAATAAAAGTTTTTAAACATATTTATCTCTTTAGTGACACATCAACTAGAGCCTATTTTCCTCCAGAAATACATCCCATCCCCTGCAACATCTCACAAGTAGCATGCTGCATTTCTTTCCTGTCCTGCCAGACAGCAACCTCACCACCATGCCAGCCATAACCGCCACTTCATCCACCCGCATTGCCATCGCCTGTTGCCCTGACAGTGCTCTCAATCCTCCCCACCACCCTTGGCCAGCAGAAAAGCAGGAATTATATATTTGGCTGTTTGGTCCTGGTTTCATTTGGGACAAAGTTAACTTTCTTTAAAGTAGCTAGTAAGAGGCTATGTTTTGCATTTGTGCTGAGAAGAAGGCTGATAACACACTGATGTTTATAGCTGCTGCCAGGACAGTCAAGGACTTTTCAGCTTCTCTGCTCTGCCAGTGTCTGCAGGTGCAGAAGGAGCTGGGAGGGAGTGCAGCCCCAATGCTAGCTGAGGATTTCACATTGGGTTTAGGATTGAGACCCAAATTGGCCAATGGTCTGTTCCATATAATGCACGTCATGCTCAGTATATAGAGGAGGATCTGTCTGGAAGTAGTGTCTCTTGCTCCGAGTTGTCTCCCTCTTGGTCACCCTCTCTCTCAAGGCTGTCTCAAAATCTCTGTTGGCTCTCAGTCTCTTGGACTCTCAGGCTCTTATCTCTTTTTCAGGATTGTTGTTTCAGGACTGTCTCTGCTCCAGAATCATATAGCTGGGAATGGGCTGAGCCTCGGTCACTGGCTGGTGAGCCGTTTCATTGTGTATCACTCATTTGTATATTTGTATATTTGTATATATCACTATTATTATCATCATTATTATTTTTAATTTTATTGCAGCTTTGTTATTAAACTGTTCTTACCACAACAAACGAGTCTCTTTTCCCTTTATCCCTTTAATTCTTTCTCCCATCCCCAGGACAGGGGAGGGTGAGTGAGAGGCTGTGTGGAATTTGTTTGTTGCTTGCTGGGTTCAAAACCATGACATGGTCCTTCCTGTGTCTGTCAGATCCAACTGCACATAAAGCTGCCTGATGCCTGCTGGGGCCTCTGCCATGGAGGGGCAAGCTCTGGCTCTGCTGCCAATTTCTCTCTTCTTATTCCTCCTCAAGGCTCACAATGCGTGCAGTGGCTGTCTATGTTTGGTATCTCTATGGTCCTGTCAAGTCAAGTTTAAAAAAGGATCAAAAACTTCTAGGGCTGAATGAGAAACGTAACTCAAATAAACTTCCTTATGATATTGGGTTTAAAACATGGGATCCTAATATTTGTGTATGTCTATTAGTAATGCAAAGAAAGATAGAGTGTAGGACTTTAGCTGGCTACTCCATAAATTTTAATTTATATTTCCACACAGAAGCCCAGACAAGGCAGAAAATATGTTCCTAGATTGCAGTCACTAGTAACCTACTTTAACATGAACTGAGAGGAAGTACCGCTGCATCTAAAATAACTGTGGGATGTACTGGTCTTATAGAATTTGAAAAGCAGATGAGTGGAAAATGTGACTAAACTGTTTCTGGTTTACCTGATGGAAAAGCATCAAATTTATAAACTGTTGATTACAGTGCTAAATTCACTGTGGACAGCACAGATGTCTGAGTCATAGTTGTCTTCTTGTTGAAAGCTTACACTTTAAAGCCAGTCTCCTAACCCCCTTGCTTCTGTGCTTTCTTAAGTCAATATTCAGGAGCATTTTAACTGTTTCTTGCTGACAGCTTTCTGTATCTACAAGAAGTATACTTCATTTAGGAAAACACTGTCCACAGCTGAGTGGCCATACTTCACCTTCACCTGGTCTTCTTTAGTCTGCCTTCAGTCAGTGCATTTATTTTCTTCTATATTTGTTCACCGTAGACTAAAAATAACTAAAAATGAAGAGAATTTTCAGAGAAAACAGCAGCACAAGGATCTGTAAAAGTGTGAGTTTTGTTCTTGTTTTTGTTTTTTTAATGTGACTGAATTATACCACTATGGAAACATATATAGGCAAGAATAAAAAAATAAGAGTTTACATAAACAAAAAATTGCCTTCAAAGCTCACATGAGAGAAAGAAAAATATTTGTTTTTTCATGCACCAAAACTTAAAATATTTTTGCTCCAGGCATTAAAATCAACTTCTTGAGGGAGCAAAGTATAATTTGGAAGTTGAACAAGAGGATTATACTCTTGTATAATCTACAGGACATCTTGTATAATAAATTTGGAAGTTGAACAAGAGGATTAACAAGAGTATTATATCTGCTTTATACTCCCGATTCTTCCACTGCTTTGAGTTCAGCATATATAAAACTAGCCAGGTAATTACTGTTTCAGTTTCACATTAAATTCTTATTAATAAATACAGGGAATTCTGACTTGTATGATTTCTCAATTTTTCTCATTTGGGCAACTGTTTCTGCACAAAATTCCAAAGAGCAACAAGCCCAAGCATAAAGCCCTGGCTTTTGTGTAGGCTATCGTTGTGTTGTGTACAGTTATACCCATACCCACCCACTTTTCCAGTGATGGCATCTGCATGCATCGATTATGAAGACTTTGTGCACAAGAACCTCCAGTTAGCAACAAATATTGTGTAAGGCAATATTTAAAAAAAATGTGCTCATGGAAATGGTTCATCTTGCACAGGTTTCAAACTGCACCCAGAGGAGACATGGAAGAGATCAAGAAGGTAGGCTATGAGGTCATCTGCTCTCTGAAGAACAGAATGATGACCTCAGCAAGGACAAACTGACTCACAACAGATTTCATCTCTGCATAAACCTTCCCTGTATCCTAAGAGGAGAGGAGCATCTCTACCAGCTTCTTCCAGGCCATACCTAAATATTTCTACTCAGCTTTTCATGTAATACTACACAAAGAAGAAAGAAAGAATGGAAATAAACCTCCTCTTCCTTTTCTCTTTTGTTAAAAAAATACAAATCTTACAAACTCTGCTTTTCTAAAGTATTCAGTAATGCTGCATCTTGAGTTGAGGTTTTTCGCCTGAATATCAGAGCACTTTGTATTATGCAGCACTGTTTATAAATATATGTGCCATATACAATATACATTAATATGTAATAACATATACATAAGTCCCACTAACTTCAGTTGAAGCTGTGAACCCTCAGGACTTCTGTAAATCAGGGGTTTACATCAGATGCCCAGAAAATTTGGATATACTGTCTGTATGAATAGTGGAAAACAGTACAACAAAAGTGGATTAATTTAACACAGCAGTTGGTGCTCATGACACCTGTGGTTCAAGAATTTTACTTCAGGATAGATTCTGTCTGGTCCCCCAAACTGAATAACCCTGCCATACTTGTGCTTTGATACAGTCCAAGCAAAATTCATCCTACAAAACTTTCCTATTTTGGAAAGCATGCCATCAGCAGCCCAGTCTGGAAAGCATTACCTGACTGTTTCATGTGTTTCTGACACAGGCCATAGTCACAAATAACTGCCTCTGCCAACACAATACAAGGCTTTCTGCAGGTAAAGGAGCCCTGTCTTTGTTTCAGCCTGTGCCATTTCTGTTACCAAAGCGGTTGCTTCCTATCCCACCTTGCAGAGGAGACCACATGTCTTCCGTCAGGATCATAGAATCATAGAACGGTTTGGGTTGGAAAGGACCTTAAAGTCATCCAGTTCCAACCCCCCTGCCATGGGCAGGGACACCCTCCACTAGCCCAGGTTGCTCAAAGCCTCATCCAGCCTGGCCTTGAACACCTCCAGGGATGGGGCATCCACAACTTCCCTGGGCAACCTGTTGCAGTGCCTCACCACCCTCACATTGAGTGAGGATAGTCTGCTTAACAACACTACGTGATAGAATGTTATAAAATTCTCTGAGTTGAACTAGAATGGGGAGAGATCACCTGCCTTCTAACTGAATTAATCCCAGCTAGATGGAGCAAAGAAAGAAGACCAAAGATAACATAAAGGGTCTGTGCAGAGATACCCCAGTGGGGAACATTAGAAGCAGCACCTGAAAGCACTGTGACATTCCTGTGTACCTTGCCTTTTGTCCTGGCTTTCTAAAACTTCCCCACTTTTATTTCCAGCTTTCTTGTCCAGTGAGATACAGCTTGTGTCCTTATAAATCCTCACTCTCTTTTTCTTTCTTGGGAGCTCCTAATTTCTTTCTTCCCCTCCAGATCTTCCCAATTTGGCATTCAGCTGCAGTTTCTCCTCGATTCCCCATCCTTCACTCTGCCAGTCACTGTCAGGGTCAGACTTCTGTTGTCAGCTGCCTTCGACACATCTTCTCTGTTCCCACATCAATCTACAAACCCAGACCCAGACTGCCCAGCTGGTCCCAGTCTCTTCACTGAAACTCAGTCCTGTGTTCTTCACACTTCAACAGTGAGAGTCCTCCATATTGCACAGTTTTTATTTTGTTCCTGTATGAATTGCATTGAATATGCCTTGCTTTCATAGATATATGCCTAACAACATATTGTAACACCTTTAAAAGAACAAACCCGTTTAGCTTAAAGAGCAGTATTGACAGTACTGACTCTGAGGACTCTTATACCACTATTCCAGGAGTACAAACAAAATGGTCTCAAATTTCAGCATCATTAAAGATGAATGCTTGCAAGTACACCATTATCTTGTGTTTTGCCATCCTTTATGGGCTCCATTAGGCTGATGAAAGCTTTCTGACACTTTCTAGCTCTTTCTGACAATTTTTTCCTTTGTGCTCTTCTCTAGGAAAGCAGAGGTTTAAAAAGAAGGAACTGCTATTCCTATTTTACATACTGAGGTGTATTACCAAACATCTCAAAGAGCTCTTTGTTAACCATGAAACACCATGCAAAGTCAGTTAATTAACTGTGGTGATGTAAAAACACCTGGGAACAGTTGGTTATAAGCAGCACTACAACTTCTGTTGACTGTTTATGTTCTCCCAGCACAGAGTCTGCTGGGCACGGCTCTTCTCATATACATTTTCTGAAACCCATTTGCACATTCACCTTTTGTTCCTCAGTGAACATCTGAAATTTTAAAGTGAACATTCAGAAACTGTGTTGTTTGAGTATTGCAATATTTACGTATGATATGCAGGGGAGAAGCCATTTGGGCTGTAGAACAAAATTTTGTGCACATTTGTACAGCCTGCTTTATGTATGTCCAATGAATGTAGATTTTTACCACTGGAAAAATGAGGGCATCTCAAGAGTAAGTTTGTACAATGTCCATGTGGCAAAGCAAACTACAGAACATAAACCTAACTTGGACATCTGTGGCCCTGGCATAAAAAAATAACTCTTATCTGTTACATTTCTGAACAACTACCACATTCTTCTCTCCTGCTGGAGGATCAAGAATCCAATATTTGAATTTTTAATTGCACAGTGTAAGCATGCTTCTCATTTCAGTGTGAAAAAAAGAGAAAAAATACAAGTATAACCTAGACCAGAAGAGGTAAAGATCTGCAGTTGGGTTGGATCCTGACATGTGGTATGGGGTTTTTTTCCCTACATAGCTGTGCTCTAAGATATAATTTTGTGATAAAATGCAGTATTTGTTTATTGGACCATAAGGAAAAGTCTGCTAAACTGCCCTTCTACCAGGCTTATTCCTCAAGCTTGCTCATAAACAGCATTGTTTAAATTTTATTTCAAAGCATGTTAATGTCTGTCTTGGTCCCAGGTCAGCTACCATCCTTGCTACAGCAATAACCATTGTACCACTGTAATACCGTTGATCACTGAAATCACTGTCTCAGTGAACACTGTTAAGTAAAGAATGATAGTAATATCCCAAATCAATATTTGCACGTTATTCCTTATTGCTATTATTTAGATATTGAAAAACCGTATTTCTTCTTCTCAGAATCCATAGCTTTGGTTCCTCTATACTTTAGATGTATGATTCAAATTTCCAAGCTATACAATGAGTAAAAAGCATATAACCAACAGCATCAACAAAATTCTAGGAAAATGTAAGCCAGTATTGCACAACATTTCTCTGCAATCACACTTAATTCCTGGGAAAGGAGTTCTTCAATTCCAGGAGAGAGAGTGGGAGGAGGACTCCACCCTCCCTACCACTGATCTCTGCTTGCCCTAGGATTTCTGGTGCTTAATTAAGGGGAGAAGGAATTCTTGTATGAGCAATAGGGAAGGCAGAAAATGTAGACAGAGTGAGAAAGAAACATATGTGGGCTAGACAAAAAGAACAAGAAAAGTAACATGGGGAAAAAAATCTCCAAAACCCACAAAAATAACCTAGGGAGAAGTGGCCAGGGCGCAGAGACAAGTGGAGGCCATGATGGAGGAGGGTGGGCAGCAAGGGACAGTGATGGCAAGGATGCTTCTCTCTCTGAGTTGAAAAAAAAAACAAAACCCAAACAACCAAAAATGTAAGAGACAGTGGAGAGAAGAGCAGGAGCAGGATGAGTAAGACAAAGCCTGAAGTATAAGCAGACAAAGACTACATCTGTTACGCCCTTATGATCTCCTTGAGGCAGCAATTCCTCTTCTAGAAATTGATCCAAGCTGCTCATGTCTATCCTACCAATGGCTACTCCCAGTTGGTGTGGACTGAGCACCTCTGTGTTGCAGAACACTTGGAATAAGTCCCTAGTTTGGTATCTGCTGCACAGTCCTTTGCACCTTCTCACTCTCAGGCTTATGTACAAAGCTGTGTACTTCATGTTGAGAATCTGTATGTTCTGCAACAGTCTGTGTGAGCACATTTCTTTTGTTTTAGCTGGCCTGCTCAGAGTTATGTTCAAAACACAGCTGTGAGAAGCTTCCCTCCCACTTTCCCGTTCATTTACAGGGAGATTTTCTTGGTTGTGAGGCACTCCTAATTCAATCCAGTATAATACAAAGCATGCTGGCCTCAGTTTCTGCTTATCAGTTTTCTTTTCTATGTTTCTTTAAAATAAATGAATGAGCTGATGTCCTGGATTAAGCTGAGACAGAGTTAACTTTCTTCATAATAGCTAGCAAGAGGCTGTGTTTTGGATTTGTGCTCAGAAGAAAACTGATAAAAAGTGATGTTTACACGGCTGCCAAGGTCTTTCAGCTTCTCTGGCTGTCTGCAAACAGGAGAAGCTGGGAGGGAGCACAGCCCCAGTTACTAGCCCAGGATTTGATCTTAGGTTCAGGATTGAGACCCAAAGTGGCCAATAATCTATTCCATANNGTGTATCACTCATTTGTATACTTGTATATAGTATTATTTTCATTATTATTGTAGTTTAGTTATTAAACTGCTCTTATCTCAACCCTTGAGACCTTTTTTCCCTTTACCCCTTTAATTCTCTCCCCTATCCTCATGTGGGGGGGTGGGGTTGGGGGAGTAGGTTGGCCCCCAGCCAAGGGCAAACCCATCACAGCTGATGTAACAGATGAGACAAAAAATGCCTTTCTATATACGTGTAGTTAAGAGTCTGAAATTCTTAACCTTACCCATTAAAATCAAATCACATACATAAAAATGGCAAAATATCCCTCTTTGTATTGGCCTGACATGAATGTGCAAAAGTACATGAAAACCTCTACAGAGAAACTTTTCAAGAGAGATTTTTCTGCCTTTCATTGCTTAAGGACAAAGAGCAATGGAATAAACATTGGCTGAATTTATTTTGCTCTCCTTTGTGCCCCTCCACACTCATACCATAATCTAGATAGCCTCCATTGCCAATACAGACATACTGTATGACACGGAAGATTAAAGTTCAAGAGAAATTCAAGAATTCTGGAGACAGAACACCACATAGGCAGCAAAGATGAAAACTTTCATGAGACTACTCAGTTTATTTAATTAAATTCCATAAATATATGCAATATATTTTCTAAGGTGATATAAAGTAAATAAAACCAGACCAGACTCTTTGATACAGTCTAGTGAGATCATTCTGTTTAAAGGCAAAATACTACTCTGGTGACAACTTGTATTGTTGTCCCAGCAGAACAGTGTTACAGTAGGTTATGAAGTCAAGAGTATGATATTTTCTTCTCACATCACTGCTTCTTCTAAATGGTCTTCCTCTGAATGAACATACACTGCCTTCAGCGTGAATAGTCAAAAACATTTGGTGTAGGAAAAGTGCTAGCAACTATCTATTTGTAACTAGCAGTTGGGAGACTTTTTTCCCTGAACCAGTATCCTTGTCTGGTTAGGTGACTTGGTTAGTAGAAGGTTTGTGAAAAATGTTGTGTTGATTTTAGTAATTTGACATTTACAAAGAAGTAATTAACTAGTTCCCCAAATGATTTATTTCTATTTGACATTTTAGGAATTGAAATTCCATTTGCATACAACCTTTTGCATAATTAATATACTAAAAGTGATTATTTGAAAGAGGTGAATACCTGCTCTCCCATACTATGCTCTCCCGTACTATGACTGTACAATTGAGGTCCTAATTATAATTCAGCTGTTAGTTATCCTCTATTCAATTTCACAACTCCTTACACAATGAGTCCCAGTTTCAGAAACAGGCATTTTGTTGTTTTTCTTCCTGTACCTGTTCTAAGCCTTTAATTGATTTCCAGTGTCAGTTTTGCTAAATAAGTTATTTCAATACCTTCAGTCATAAAAATGAAGACAAAAGTGGAATGTTCCTGCTGCAGATCAGTCATTATAGATTACAGGTTTAAGACCTCTTTTAGGTACTGTATGCCTGTTTTAGAGGAAGAATAATCACTTAATTCTACCTTGGCACTTGGAACTTGAATTTCAGTAATGGCAGTGAGCTCTGTACTTGATACCCAGGCCACTATAGAGAAACGGACAGAATATAGGAAAAGATAGCATTGTTTCATCAAAAGTGTTAAAATATCTGTATACACAGCTATTATATACTTAATGTAAAAAAGGCCAATCCAGAAAAAAAACCCAAATTTTCACATTCTTTGTGCAAGTGGTACGCCTCCCTTATTAAAGTTGGAAATATTAGTCAGAACTGGGTAATATATATTGTATTTAGGCTCCTGAAGTTGCAAAGCAAGATGCAAGTTACTCATCCCTTCTGTAATAAAATATATTTGAGTTCCTGCATCAAAACATCAAAACAGCTCAGATCCAGGTCTTTTTAAGTTTTCCTAACATATATGAATTTGTGATTGCATCACTTGTGATTCCAGTAACCTATTGACTCTGAGAAGACTGCTTTGGTGGGGGTAAGGAACCAGATGTAGTTCTGCCTATGTGGTGATTTTCGTATTTACCTTCACGCAGTTTCCTAAGAGACATGGAAAGATTCTGTAATCATACTGTTTCAAGTTAGGAAGCATCTTAGTTATATAACGAACATACAATGCAGTGTGCCAAAAAATAGAGTACAGTCATGTGGAGCTTCTCTTTGCCTGTTGATAACTTAGAAGACTGACACTAATGAGGTCCCTTGATAAGCACGGGCAGAACTAAAAGCGTCCTAACTTCAAAAGGATTTTGCACTTCAAATATTAAAGTGAAGCAGTAGAGAGAAAGGACTCAGAGTTGTGGAATCCCATGAGTTAAGTCAAACTGCTTGAAGATTAAGAGCCATACCTGACCTTGTATCACAGATATATAAGTGATGGAAAATCTGTTCAGAGGAGATTATTGTCCCAATTTCTGTACAGTTTCTAAGTTCCCACAGAGGACTGTGGGGCTGAAGTTAGATAAGGCCTGACCTTGCTGGGGATCACGTGAATGATATGCATGAATTTGTGAGCATCTCGAAGGAGTTTTTCCCATGTGTATATGCCTGGTAACCATCAATAAGGAAAAACATCAGTCATGCTTCACTAAGGATTTTAGGGAAGTTGAGGGAACCATGTTAATATTCTGAAAATAAAGCTGTAGAAAGATTAAAAATGCTAAAACAAAATAAAATATATTGGAGTATATAAAAAAGAAATATAGGCCAAGAAAAATAGGATGATTTCCAGGGTGAGATTTTACTACCCTAAAAATATTTTGTGTTTCTCACAATCTCTTAAAAATTTCCCAGTCTGTGGTTACTGCAAATGTCTAATAGCAACAGATCCTGGCTGTTTATGTAGGGTCTCTGATCCCAGGAATTGTTTGCTTCTGTGCAGGTAGGTGACTCATGCAGGTTACTTCAACCAGGTGATTGACAGGTACTTGGTGTTCTGGGTTTTCAGCCATTGAATCTATTTTGCTGTGTTTCACAGTCTCTGTGTGAGCCTAGCCAGATGTCAAGAGTTCTCAGTAGTTCAATATTTAGGCATGGGACAGAAGTAGTGGGAAAGTGAAGCTGGTGTATGTGCTAGACACGTGAAAGCCTGGAAGTCTTGTCTGGGGTGGGGAGAGGAACAGAACTGTTGGTTTTCAGCAGTAGCATATAGGTGGCAAGACAGTAGGTGTGGAAGTGTGGGGCTGAGGTTTTAGTTGGGGAAGTGGTCTGGTGGGAAGGGCAGGGAGAATATTCTCATAGAATAATATAGCCTGGAAGAGAGCTTGGGAGGTCACTTTGTCCAACTTCCTACTAAAGGCAGGGTTAATTTATGCTTTAGATAATATTGGTCCTGAATTCTTGGAGACATAGGATCTTGATCCAGGCTTGGAGAAGGTGTACAGTGTCTGACAGGGAGAGACAGGGCCTGAGGTGGCTCCTCTATGCCACTTGCCATGCAGTTGGACATTAACAGAATGCTCTAGAAAATGGACACGTATGGTATACCTCTAGCTTGTGTAGGTTTATGACCTGTCATGGAGCCAGCAGGGGCTGCCTTTAATTTCTCTGCAAAAGGAATAAGGAAGCTGGATATAAAAATGGAAATATACTTTTGACAACCAGTTTTGAAAAAATTACTCCTTTATGTGGGAAAATAAAATATAAAAGAAATTGTGTTGTCTTGAGCAGGAAGATCCCAGTCCAAGAGTGGGATTTGGAAAAGTTTGACTGCTTCTAAGAATCATCAGTTGAAAAATCATAAGCAATTCAGGAAAACTTTTTCAGTTCAGAAGGAAAATTCAATTTAATTCTTAAATCTTGAGTAGCTCCCTTAGCTTGTCTTGAGGCTTCTCAAATTCACTCCAGGATCCAAATTCCTGTTCAGTTGTGTCATGCAGTCATTTTATGAAGTTGACCGGTGTCTTGCACAGATTAGAAGAAAATTACTGCTGCCCTGAAGTGGACTCAGAACGTATTCTGGATAGGTAGATAATATTTCATATTTTGAGGGGTTTTTACAAATTGTTTTTAACTGTTGTATTGCTCTTCTGGTAAGATGCAGGGTAGCTCTGATGTCCTATATTTAGTTAGTACATCAAAGGGACTTGAGGGGTATGTAAAAATTAATGCTGAAGTGGGTTTCGAGAGTTATTTTCTGAAAAAATACAGAGCAGTTAGCTCCAATTTTCATAATAGTACTTTTGCCATTATAGTAATTCAGAAGTAACTTTGCCCTTAGAACTTCTTCATTACTGCTCAGAAAAATCTGCTTAGAGTCCTGCAGATGCACTCAAATGGGAAAAAAATGAAGGGTTCGCACACCTACTTCTTCTATGTCTTTTCTTGGGAGGCAAGACTGCAAATGGCTGAGGTGTCTCTAAAAGTTACCAAAATTTTATGAGAAAGGAGTGATTAAACACTGCAGGACTGGGCATAATGTTTATACACATTAGAAGGTGAAAGCCTCTTGTGTTGCTGAGAGCTGATGATGGTGCTATATGTTCTTGAAGGGAGAATATTTTTCTTTATTTGCAGTTAGTTCTCAAAAGCAATGCACACTTTTACAATTTAGATTTCTGGATTTTTATTTTCAGTCATTTTATATTCCTAGCTTAATAAATGTGTATTTTTAATTTGAAAAGGAAAAAAATGGAATCCAAGTCTTCAAGTTTAGCAGAAATGAGTCAGACTTTCACTGCTTGGAAAGTGCTAAATACCTTTTCTAGGATCAGAGTTTTTCCTTGTATTTTTGGAAATCTTAATATCAAACAAAGAGATAATTTCAAGAATGTATGTAGTAAATAATATGAACAAGGACAAACTGTATCTAAGTGATCAAAGCACTTGTGTGTAGTAGGCTGAGCTCCCACACTGATAGCACATTTGATTAGGGAAAAGTATAATCGCTGGAGGAAAAATATGGGGCATAACAACAATTGATTAGAAAAAGTATGAAGAACTGTACAGGACAATTTATTATACCTCTAAATCACAATGAAATTCACTTCTTATAACCTCCGTTACATCTTTTCTTTCTGTATAAATCCAGGGTTAGGGCTCCAGATACAGAAATAGGCTGGAATGTACTCACAGGAGTAGCAATAAACTCATGTTTCCATTCAACAAATCGAGATAACTCTTGTTCAGCACAGTAAGAACCTTTGTTATGTAGTCAACATTGGCAAGTAGACACAAAATGCCTAATCTTCCATAGGACACAGACCAGAACTCTAAGGGGTGTCAGAGTGGTCTTCCTCTGTAGACTTTGCATCTGCATCTGGTAGTGCTTACCTTGTGACAAGAAGAGAAGGGAAATCAAGCTTCATGTAAGTAAAGGAACCTCTTTTCTCTGACTAGGTATTTATCTCTTGCAAGAGTCCATGCAAATTCTGCTCCCACAGTAGGCAAGCAGGGCTTTAAGATTTTCACACTGAATTCTGAGTACATTGCAAAGTTTTTAAGACATTACATGACATAGCTACAGACTGTTCCTCCCTGTTCTGAAATACTTGCGACATTAACACATTGTTAGTCCGCAAACCAGAATACTGTTATCTGCAACCATTAATACTGTAATTAAAAGCAAATGAAAACCTAGATATACCTATCCTAGAAAAACCGAAGGGTTGTACAGTTTTTTTTTTAAAAAAATTATTTAAATTTTTAAAAAAGAAAAAAAAAAAAAAAGCTGTTTACTACCTCCCTATGTATTTTAAAAATAAACATTTAATTTCATAATAAAATTTCTTCTTACCACATTTATTAACCTATTTTTCTTTGCTAAAATCTTTCTTGGTTTATGTTGAAAAATTAGCCTTTAGTGATGAAACCAAAAACTTGCAAACTTTCCAGTAAAAAAATCTCACTCTTTCTTAGCATTAAAAATGGTGTGTGTGCCACAAGGGAAATGCAATAGCTTGATTTTCTGAACTGTATTATTGGCTTAAGAGAGGACAGAAAATACTTACTTTGACAAATGAACTCATTATTAGTGCAAGAATAGGATGAATATACAATAAAAGGATACCAAAATGTTGTTCAACATAACTCTTTCTATCTTTGTAAGAAACATTCTCATAGGCATTAAACCTGCCTTTCCCTCCCCCTCCCCTCCCCCCCAATTTCCTAAGGGGAATTAGGCTTAGATACTAGGAATTAAAATAGAAGTGACATTGGGAAATAGATTTGTTATACCTGGGATTCTAGAAAGGAAATAATTTGTGTAGTAATTGTCTGAACTGAATTACAGCCCCCTCCTCTGCTATTTACATTGAACACCCTAGGTTGTAAGACATCATTGCTAAAAGTAAGTCTAATAATACTAGTAATAACACTAGTACTAACACTAGAAGCTCCAAATGATGTGTTCCCTTTGTGTTAAGTATTACACAAACGCAAACGAAATGGAAAGATTAAGAGAAAAATAGATGTTCTTATTTTTTCCATTTCCTATCAATGAGTTACAACACATTTAACCAAATTTCCAATGTTCTCCTGAATTAGGGTTTGACTTTGGAGTGACGTTTAGAGCACACCAACTACACCTAACTTAATCTTTGCTTGTACACCGCACTTTCCCCCTGCCTCCTGCTGCTTTGATTGTCCATGTTGGACATCTCTTGTAGCACATGCAGTACACATGCCTAGACTTCCTTTGAGTGAAAATGAGTGTGCATGGAAGGGAAGAGAAGTATGTAATCTCCACAGTTCACTTAAAGTGCAAGAGGATCACAACAGGGGATCTGTCAAGGATTGAGAGCTGAACTAGATAAGCACAGCTGTGCTTAATCAGAGGTCCATCTAACACAGCATCTCACCTCTAATGGTGATCAGTGGAAGGTGCTTATGCTGGAGTATAAAAGCAGGGAAGTGTACTCCACTCACCTAGCTGCCTTTTTTATTTTAACACAATATCTTTTGTGTTTCATACCCATTTATGTCTTTTTCTCCCTCCACCAGAAATCTTCCAATCTTTTTAAACCTCCAGGAACTCTAAAAACTCATCAGTTCTTGTGGCAAGAAGCTATGTATCTTACACCTACCCTTTGTGAAGTGTTTGTTTTGTGTTTCTTTTTTTTTCTTTTTTTTTTTCCGAAAGCTTTTTACCTACTTTCATTTGCTGCTCCCTGTTGTTACTGAAAGAGACAGAGAACAGCTTCCTACCCTCTGCAGGCCATGCTTGACTTTATAGGTCTCTAGAATATTTTCTCCCCAATCTCCTCTCTTCACAGGCTAAATAATCACATTTTATTAGCTATTCATGGACAAAATCAACACAACATTCTGATACTCCTTATATTTCTACCACTTTTTTTTTTCACCTCCTGCAACCTGCTTCAAAGTCCAGAGCAAAAACACATGTAGAGTTCAAGATACAAGCCTCATACAGTTTTGTACAACAGGGTTATGTTTACTGGTTTTCTTCTCTCTCTCTCCCCTAAGAGGTCTTAAAACCTCGTTTCCTTTTTTGACCAACAGTAAGCACTGAGCTGATATTTTCATGAGGTGTTACTATAACCCCAAGAACTCTTTCATAAGGGTCATACTCAGTTCAGAACCCACAACTGTACATACAAATTTAGGATTCTTCCCTGTCCATACTCTTTCCTGTCCATACTCTTCCTCAAACAATTTGAACTTCATAAGTTTCCTGTTGGCTCATTTTTCCAGTTGTTATGGTCCCTCTGAAGGGCAGCCCTGCCTCTTGGAGAAGCAATATTGATTGCCCTCCCCAAGCCATTCCAGCTTGGCATCATCTGAAAGCTTGTTGAGCATGCACCCTATCCTATCACACAGTCTGTTTATTAAGACATTAAACAAAAGATCGAAGATGTTCAGTCACTTGTCCTCCTCTCCTAATGATTTTCAAAGTTACAGAAGGTGTTTCCTTTTATCATTCTCAAATACAGGGAAATTTAGAGTTGTTTCCTCTGAGGTGATTCTCTACACAGTCTGCAGTGGAAGGTATATTAAAATGTCTCCTTTTATTAGCTTTTTCTCCTTTAGGCTATCACCCAGTTACTTTTTTTTTTTTTTTAATGTAGTAATTATGAAGGTGATGGAGGTGATGGAGATGCCCTTCTGTTGACCAAAGGTATTGATTTGGCTTGTCTTTTTCAGGAATATTGTCTGAGAAATTCAGTAGAATGTAAAAGTATGTTTTGGATACTATATTAGGGAGTGGACTGATACTCCATATTCAGTATTAATTCTTTCAGTTTTAAAACATGTTTTTATTATATCCATTTCTCTCTGATATAGTGAGGGAAAGAATATTTTGCTGCATTAGACTGGAAAAAGTAATGGTATATTGAGCTAAAAAGACCAGATGTGATGCATATGAAAAAGGAACTGTCAGAATAAAAGTACATGATACATTGATAAATGTGTTGTTTCCCTAAAATGTCCTTTGAATGTCCTTTAGTCTTCTTATGCTCGTCCATTTGTTTTATAATTTAAAAAGGTCTTCTAACTATTGGACTAAACCTAGTGATTGCCACTTGATTTTCAAATGATCTTGTACCAAAAGAATTCAGTTCTGGCACAAATAAGTTCTTCATTCTCCTGTTTACTACCCTTGAATTTTAAGGGTATTTATCTTGTTAGGTTTGAACTAGTTAAATAACTGTATTTTCTCAAAAAATAGAATTCAACAGAGATCCTGTTATGTTGCTAACTATATCTGGCTTAAAACAGATGAATTTGAAGTGGGTGGCCAGAATTACAGGCGATATTCTAGAGGAGTTCTTACATAATAACTTTTGAAGTGGAAAACTGGAAATAGTTTGCCTAATGAATCTTAACTTTATATTTGCCTCTTCTATAACTTCTTCGGACTTGTGGTTCACAGTGTGATTAACCACAGATATTTCTTTCTCCCCTAGTCTTGCAGCTGGTTTAAGCTGAGATTCTTAGTGTTAGTTAGCCGATGAATGATGGGAAACTGCTGTACTTTCACATATTGTTGCATTTCTATTTCTCCATTGTCTTTGACTTTGTTTTGTTCCATTTCTTCTCTGCTTTGACAAAATGTTCCTGGGGACTCTTGAGTCTTTCTCCTACCCCTTGCTGCTCTGGCACATCACAGCAGAGAAATATTGAGTCCCTTGAGCACCAAGCAGGCAGCTCCGAATGCTCCACTCTGCTCTAAAAAAATCTAGGTCCCTCATTTTCATTTCCCTTGGTATTCACATCTACTTTTTTTTCCTCACGTTGTTTCTTCCCAAATTCAGCAGTTCTACCCCATGTCTTCCCCAGATCAAGGCTAAAACAAAGCAATTACCAAGAATATATCAGACTTTCTGTGGACTGCACTGTGCCTAGGAATGGCAGAATATTGATTTCCACAAGTACAGTGAGTTCAGTCAATGTTAATTGTCTCCAGCAGGGTAGGCAGATTTGTTGTCCTGAGGTACCATCAAGAAACAGCCAGAGCAGGACTGCTCCATGACAGAGGACCAGCGACAGCAGATGGTGACTGCAGTCCAGGTAGGAGTATTGCTCTCTCCAACAAGGGTGCAGTCCCCTCACACCTGAGCAGGGCTCCACAAAAAAGGGGTGATTCACCAGGTCCACTGTCCCCTCAAGGATCCCAGTCAGGAGGGGATGCAGCCATAGATGAAGAAAGAAAAGGAGACAGGGCTGAAGAGGTCTGAAGTCCATCAAGGAGACAGTGTCAGGAACAGGTAAGAGGACAGGTAGAACTACAGGTGTCACAGACAAATCAGAGCAAACAACAGCTTAGAGTGGATCTGGGGTTTATTTAAGAAAAAGAAGGAGTAGAACTCTTACTCTATTTGATGACTACATGTTCATTCACTTCTCCTGCAGAGCTGCTTTCACTAGAGCCTATATTGTCTGTGCACAGGTGGTTTTGTCTCATGTCCCTTCATTAATGTTTTGGTTTAGTTCGTTTTTTACCAAAATTTATGACCACCCCATACCAGTTACAGATAGAAGGTTCCTCTCTGAGAAATCAAAAGTTCAATTTCAGACAGTCGTCCACAACCAATTATCTGCAGCCTATTAGCATAACTCAGTCCAGGATTGAAGGACTAAGCTTGAGCTTAAGTGGAGTTCCTGGACAAGTCTGCAGAGCTTGTGTGGGTGGAGGTCCCAAGTGAGGCTGGTCAAGGCAATTTAAGCCTGTTAGTGCACTCATGGCCCTACATTTATGATTTGCCTAAAAAGCCTGAAACTCTTCAAATGACCAGCTCAAAATGTCATTGATAGGCTAAAATATTCTGCCCCATTTTATCACTGCTTTTTTTGGTCTTTTCTTGTGCAAATCTCTTCCTGGATTTTCAGCTCCATCCACCCGATCTAAAAGGAAGCATTGATCTGCATATACTCTGGCTGGAGCCACCACCTGCTTCTTGTATTTTACATGTGATATATATCCAAAGTATGCTGTAATAAGAGATTCCAAACCGCAGTCAATTGTGGCAGCCAAGAGTTTTAGGAGACCTGGCTCAGACAATTGCAAACACACAGGATCCTTGCAGGATCTTACCCTGAGTTTGTTTTAAGCTGGTCAGATGCAAGACACTTCCAAATCATAAGCCCCATAGCTGCAATGCACTGGGAGTAGTGGTAAACCAGCTCATCTGTCCATGAAAAGCCAGTTTGAAAATAGTTTTGTTTCTGAAAGTATTCCCTCCTCCAGAATAAGCTGATACCAGATTTTTCAATATACTGAATAAAGGAAGACAAAGTGCTCATTAAAAGTAAAGCACCTTATACCTTGGCAATATGCTGCCTATAAGCAACTGTAAATGTATTACTATTCCAGTGACAATAGTAGATCCTTAGAGAAATGTTCCTGTGAAAATACAGTCCACATATTTCTGCAAAACTGACAATCAGTGCAGTGATTAACATACAGATACCCTTATGCTAATTTCTCCGTACAATTTTTATTCCATCACTCTATCTCCAGCTGTGGAGCAACTTATGCTTTATATTTTCCCGAAAGAAAATAAATACAACCAATAATGTCTTTTAAAAGGAATGTTCAATTTCTAACAAGAACAAAGTCAGGAGAGTGCTGTGATTTGAACTATACCAGACAGTTGGTGGAATCATTTCTGAATGATGTGTGGCCCAAGCGCAGAATGTAGCTCAGTAGGCAATACTTTTAGGTGACAGATAGTTTATGTTATTTGGGTGATTATCAGCTGAGAAGGGAAAGGTGATTCTTTGGCTGACCAGTCAGAGTAAGCACGTCTCTGGGTGGACAGACAAAAATGTACCTGCCCTTACCTTCCAGACTGGATATATGCTTGTTTGTCAGCACACTAAGACACTTGTGTGTTTTCCTTGTCCTGCTGCCCAAGGAAGTACACGTGCAGGATCTTGGCTCTGTGTGAGTCTGCTGTGGTTTTGCAGGCAAGTGAGCCTCTCAGTCTACAAGTATATTACAGCACTACTTTAAACAACTTGTTTATTTGGATAGGGGATGGCAGATTTCGGGGGAAAGGGAAGGACAAAAACATACTGTATGTGCCAGTTTTGTCTGGGATAGAATTAGTTTACTTCATAGTAGCTAGTATAGATCTATGTTTTGGATTTGTGCAGGAAAGAGTGTTGATAACACAGAGATATTTTTGCTATTGCTGAGCAGTGCTCACACAGAGCCCAGGCCTTTTCTGCTTCTCACACCACCCCACCAGCAGGTAGGCTGGGGGTGCACAAGAAATTTGAAGGGGACATAGCTGGGACAGCTGACCACCACTGACCAAAGGCATATTCCAGACCATATGGCATCGTGCTCAGCATATAAAGCGGGGGGAAGAAGAAGGAATGGGGGGGACATTCAGAGTGATGGTGTTACATTGCATTGTATAGAAATGAAAGAGAAGGGGGAAAAAAATCATGAGAGTGGTTAAGCACTGAAACAGATTGACCAGAGAGCTGGAGGAATCTCTGCCCGTGAAGGTTTTAAAGACCCAGCACGGCAAGGACCTAAACAACCTGATTTATCTTTGGGGGCATGCCTTCGTGGTGCAAGGAGTTGGACTGGATAACCTCTGGAGGTCACTTCCAGCCTAAATCTTTCTGTGATTTTCTAAATCAGCACTAACCAGACAGTAAGCTTCTACAAAAGTGAAGTACCTACTTTGGGAGATTTTCTAGCTGCTCATTTTGTCTCACTAGCTCTTACTGTGGTTCCTTCACTATGGCAAATTAGCAAAATTAACATTCTTTTGCACACAAAATCAGCCTTATTCATATGCCATAATTACTTTCACTTCCCACATTGCAATGGTAGGCAGACATCTCAATGATTAGGTGTTATCACTCTGCTGACAATGTCTTACTATGCTTCTGAACATCTTTGTGTCAAAGATGGGATGCTAACTTCTTGTTTGTAGAACACCACTTATGCATGTGGTTTAGTCTAGGGGCACTTCCGATGAGTAAGTTTCATGGGGAACAGGAAAGAAAGAAGCTTCCTCTTGTTCCTTGGCCTTTCTCCGTTTTTATTCTCCTCTTCCCCGTCTACATTTTGAGTCAACTGCAGGCTTCAAATCATCCCCTGGCTTGTTTGTTCTCTGTTGTCCTGTAAGTTTTAAGCCTCTTTTAACTGCTAGGGTTTGCTGTTCTGCCCTGCACGCTACAGTTTCCAAAGGTACCAGGAAAAATGAAAAAAAGTTCACAATGATAACGAAATTAGTTATGAAGGAATAGGTCCTACCTAATTCATCTGGGAATTTCCTTGGGAAACAGTAATGTCAACCATCAAATGCTGCAACCTCCCAACCTCTTACATTTTCATTTTTCTGGTGGTTGGTTTTTACTGGATGTTTTTTCTCTTCAATGCATTTCTGGGAGCTTACTCTCAGTCTCCAGCAATCTACGCAGTTTTTGAAACTACCCACTTTCTATAGCTAATTGGGCTAATCAGAGAATTCAGATGAAAGGGCTAAGTCTTGACAGTATGAATAATGTTTCCTCCAACTATTAGACTCAAATGATAACTCATGGGAGTCACAAGCCCAAAGTCAGAGTGTTTTCCTAACTGAGGAAAACGCCAGTTTCCCACGCTGATAAACTCCACCAAAGTATTTCTATAGTGTACATTTATATATGCAATCATTTAATATACTGTTATATAATGCACCATTGGCATAAATTTATTTTTTAAACCGCGCAGGTTGCACATCCTGGTGATCTGCTCCTGAAATATTTCATGTGGGTATCAGTACAAATGTCCTCTTGTGACTGCTGAATGGAATCACCCCTAGAGTGCTTAACAACTCACATTCATAAGGAGACACTTTACAGGCTTGCAAAGCCTACGTTTCTATTGAAAATTTCAGCATTGTTAGCTCTACATTTTCGGTTTCATTCACAGCTGATACAGTCTGTAGTTCAATGAAAACTGAGGCGCTGCATGAATGCTGCCCCTTAGCTCCCAAACAGTCTTTTTCTTCCTTAGACTGACATTGCTGTGTTGTATAAATTGGAGTGTCCTTTGTGTCTGCCTATGAAGATGTCTCCATATGCAGTTAACACTGCCGGGTCCCAGAGCATGCTCCCCCTGTCTTGGGAGTTTAGCTGACTGCATTCATGCCCAGCTCACTGATGAGAGCTGTACTGAAGAAACAGACAAGACTCAACAGAGGTCCCCTGTCCTTGCCTTGGGAGCTGCCTTTGTGCTGAAGCTCTCGCCTTTGCTCCCCACCTGAGCTGCTTTGCAGCCATGCACATGACTGCCCATCAACTCTGCTGATCTGTATCCGGACCCTGGCCCACACACTGAACTTTCCATCATGACCTCAGACTTGTCTGTCACTCTGCACTTGGTTGGAGATCACTGCACTTACCCTGCTCACTGTCTCCAGACCTGGTCTTCATCCTGACTTGCTGACATGACTTCCTGGTGTAATCCCAAACCTGTATCATTGCTGTGCACTTGTCCATAGTGTTTCTCATGTGAACTTGGTAATCAACTCTTGGCTGAACCCCAAGTCTCACTTTCCCTTAGGGAGCAGCCTGCTCTTGCTGCACCCTGACAAATAAGCGGCAGCTGAGTTGTCCTAATGCAATAACTCACCTTCCCAGGATTTTTTGGTAAGCAGAAATGAGTAACAGGGACTTCAGAGCCCTGTGTGAACTAACTGTGAAGAAGCTTTAGGTCCCAGAGTTGTTAAGACTGATTTTTACTTAATGTGAAGAGTTCAAGGAAAACTGTTCCTTGTTACCTGACCCATAAAAATTAAACAGTATAACTTTAGTGTGCTCTCTAAAACTCAGCCCCTTCAGACAGATGAGCTTTCAAAAGTCATGCACACAACAATGACACTAACATGATTTTTAAGAAAAAAAATAAAAAAAATTAATGTTATGTAATTTAGTAGGTTGGAAAATCAGCCCTTTGCACTAGTCACAATTTACATATTTGACCTTATGTCCCAGTGGTACCATTGAGCTTGTTTTTTCTTGTCACTGTGAGATATAATTCTTGTGCAGCTACTGGAAAAAATCAATGGTTATATAAGACATTAAAAAAGTTGCTGTTTGAACTCTTCCTGTCTGTCTTATTTTATCTGTTTGTAACTGGTAATTATGAGTTCACGCTGATCTACAATTTCAGTTTCTACCGCAGTGCTTTTTAAAAGTAATTTGGTTTTAGCCTGTCTTATTCTTCTCAAGCAATACATTTCAATGTTTCGGTGTAACACTGAAATATTCATAAAGTTTCAAACAAGTTGTAATTTTTTTGCACTGTATTGCAGTGATGGGAGCTGCCCTGACTAAAAACTGGGGCACAACAGAGCAGAAAGAAGGGTTAAGAGAGAGCAAGAGACAAGTAGGAAAAAAAAACAAAGATATGAAACTGAGCATGAAGAAACAAGAGAAGTGCAGATTATAATAAAAGAAAAACAGAGTAAGGAAAAGTAAAAACAGTGGGCAGAAGTAGGAGAATCATCATTAAAAAAAGAATGCAAATTTTTGGTCACTGCCCAACAAATAGGTTATCAAAATGTCATCTTATATCCGTACACTTGACATACTATAGTAGCTGAAAGACTGACAATCCAGTGTGACATTTAAGTTTCTGAGGCAAAACAAAAAACTTGAGGTCAAATACAGGATAGTAAAATGAAGAAATATTGTTGCTGAGAAACGGCCTTTTAAGCAACGAGAGAGGTTATCTGAATGCAAACTCTTAGAGACTAAAGATCAGACTATCCAAATTTTACAAAATGGTGGAGCCATTACTTTCTTGGGGATACATTTCTTTGGATAGCCACCCCAAACTGGATGGCCTGATGTGTTTGAAAATCTGACTTTTTACAGATTATCAGTTGCACTTGTTGTGTCAAAGAGTAAATCAGATGTGTTGATAAGATCTGTCTTCCTTCACAGCCTGTTTATCAGTACTAATTCTATTTCTGTCCTTTAACTCCTCTGATGTTTTTTTCTGTGGTTTTGGGGGTTTTGTGTGTTTGTTTGTTTGTTCCCCCCCCCCCCCCCGAGATTATTATAATTTAAGTAGCCAATTGCTGCATCAATTGCCCTGCTTGACTTTCTTTTCACGTTGGCATGACATTAGCACTCTCCCAACCCTTTGACCTTCTTAGCCACTGTGTCAGCTATTATCAGACGTAGTCTCCTGGCCTCAGCTCAGTGATTATAAAGTTTTGTATTAGCAGAATAGCACTCCCTCTCCCCAAAATTTATAACATCCTTGAATCTGTCAGCATAAGTTCACATGTCAGCATAAGTACCCTAGTGAAGTGATCCTAGGGATTTCTGACCTATCAAAAACAATAATAATTGTAGTATTTAAACTAAGGAAAGAGAGCTGATCACTGTTACTTCTTAAGCAGCTCCACTGGCGCCAGAATTATCACATCTTGGCATGTTTCCAGCATCTTCTCTTGGTTAGCATTCCCATTTTAAGATGCTGGGAGCTGGGTGAAAGATTTCTGCACTGGCATCTTAGTAAGCCTTTAACAGAGTAATTAGGAATAGGCTGCTGCTTGTAAATTGCATCTGCCTCTGTTAAACCTAACTCCAAGTGGCACATTTGTGATGTTCAGCCCCAAGGTGACTTGATTATATTGAACATTGCACTGCAAAGTGCTGGTAACTACAGGGTTGTTAGCCTAAGCATCCCTGCTTCGTAACCTTTTGGCCCAGACAGTTATTAGTGCGGAACCTCTGGGGAAACATAGCACATTATACTCACATGCCTCTCTAAAAATGTGAAGTAGAACAACTCTGGCACACCATTTTGATCTTTGTGCCAAATCAGAATTTTGTCTACCAGTAATCATAAATTAGATGGGAGGTGGATCCCAGATGGCAGGCACATGGACTCATAGAGACACAATTGTACAAATTGTCACTTGAGAATCTTTCTTCATGTTTAGATTAACACCATTGTAATCCAGGATTTTCCCCAACAGTACAAAACTTTGCACACCTCCAGAGAACACCAACACGCTCATACTGCCTGTAATCCAGAGGTTTAATTTGTCTGTAAGAGTTCTGAAACAATTGTTATGTGAAATTACTGATCTGCTTGTAAATTGCGTATGTGGACTTGTTTTTAAATCTCTGAGTCTAGGAATATCTAGGTAATGAAGGAAAGACAAAACATTTGCAGTTTACTTTATTCCCCTTTCACTGATGCCGTGTTCTTCTCCAGAAGGATAGGAATATCGGTAAGCAGGACCGCTTTCCTGATTCAGATTTGAAGACTAGATTAAAAATAGGAGCATAGCTGATGTTATGGCTGTGGTTGCAACATCTACTTTTCAGCTGGCAGTGTAGCTGTACTCACAAACATGTGTTTCCTAAGCAGTGCGTGAGAGAACTGACCATCCCAGCGAGGGCTCCAGTCTCAGAAGATGCACCCCAGTAGTCAGCTGGAAAATACTAAAAAATAAGGCTATGTCTTGAATTCCACTCTGTGTCCTTGATGCCTAACTCAGGGTCAATAAAGGTCTTGATGACTATACCATATCTCCTCCTCCTTAAAATATTCCATACAAGCTGGAAATAAGCCAGGATCACTCTTTTATTCTAAACAGAGTTTGTTAGAGAATGACAAGTTGATACAGTCCTGATCCCTCTTCCCTACCCTCTCTCATCTACAAGCAAGTTTAGTAGTTCATAAATGGGAAAGCCAAGCTGGTTTCCTTCCTCCCTGCTGTCTCAGAGTCATAATTTCTGTCTAGGTTTTGTTGTATCTGTGTGGTGTGAAGGAGGGGGCAGGGTTGGTGGGGAGGGTTGTACTCCCCTTCTGTTGGCACCAGTCCACCATGAACTAGTCCATACTGAACTGTTACTGATCCAGAGATGACGGGAAACTCTTGTGTTAAGTATTTAGGAAACCCTCTGGAAAAAGAAAGGACTCAGTTGCAGTCCTTTCAATAAAGATAACTTACACAAACCTTTCACAGAATAAAATATTGCCACAGGAACACAGACTAGAGACCAGGTCCCCTTCTCCCATGAGTACTGAGCAATTATCTTAGAGGATTCATTTTTTAGCCAAGAAATTTTGAATGTTTCTGCAAAATGGGGCAGTTTCAGCAAGGGTTGTTTTCCAGTCTGCTCTGCCTAATGCTTCAGGCATCTTTCAGAGGGCATGCAATGAGCTGTAGAATCCCTTCAAAGCCTTTCTACATACAGGAAGGAAATACACCTAGATCTCCCACACCCTAATAACTGCTCTAAAATCTAAAAATATATATATAAAAAGGAGGGGGATTTTAATCAGCTCCTGTGCCTGTGATTAAAAAAACATCCACTGTGAGAAACCCTCTCTTGCATATGTACACTAACAGATCTCAGACTGCAAGTACTTCAGCAAGTCCTCAGATATTTAGAGGAACACTAGTTGGTCTTTTGTGTTAGCTACATTATGAACTGCTCAGGTCTGTTAATGCTGAGGCATTTCTAGACATGTTAAGAAGCAGAAATGTAGAGAACTGGGAAATACTAAAGGAAAAACAAATATAAGCAGCTACAGAATTTGTGTGATAACAGAAAGCAAATAAACAAAAATTTTAGCATTGCAATTTTGACCTTACATAGATGTTACTTATGTCTTGTTTGAAACGTGTCTTGCATTTGACCAACCTGTTTGCTTGGGTTTAAATCTAATGCTTTATCTTTGTAAGATTTGGTCCTTCAGTTGCTGACTCTTCTTATATTTCTAGAACAGATTTTTAAAAAAAAATTTATCGTGTCTACTGTAAAGACTTTGGACTACAGCTTCTGAGGTTTAAATGAATCTTTCAATATGTTCGTCATCTGTTTTAGTGTATTCTGAAAGGTGGATTACTCTGCATAAATTTTCCACGAAACAAAAAGATATCACTTGTTTCCATGGAAAAATCATAGTTTCTTTTCCAGTAATCAGTTTACGTATTTGTACTCATGACAAAAACAATCTGCTAAAAGCATAAGAAATAAAGCAAGTTGGACAAAATAAAACTGAAGGGCAGTCAAACTTCAGGAAATAGGTTACATAAGACAGGGGAGAAGGTAAAAAGCAGGCTTTAAGTTTTAAAAATATTATAAGAAGGATTTCTTTTATTTGGTTGGTTGGTTGGTTGGTTTTAGTTGATTGGATATTCTCAGATAGAGTCCAAGCATGGACGCAAATAAATGTAGAACTGTCTATCTCATGATTTGTGTGATTGTATCATTTGAATTTGTGCCACACTTTAAAACTTCAGAGTAATCTCAGTCAAAAATTTTAAAGGACCTCCTTGGCTCATGCATGGAAGTTGACAAGCCAGTACGGACTTTTTATTTTCAAAGTGAATATTCGTTTGAGAGCCTCTTCATTTGTCTTAACTGTTGAAGCTCTCTTTCAAGATCCATAAATTTTGAAAGCAGTTATGAGAAAATAATGAACGTTATGGTCACTTAACCCTCCAAAACCCTTAGCAGAGCATCTGCTGGCCAAACACAACCACCAGGTACCTGCCATCAGCTTCTGACAAGGAGCAGCCAACAGCTCCAAATGGAGACTCGAGGTGGCAGGTAGCCTGTGACAGATTATGGTATGATTCACTCCAGTCACACAAAAAGCAATTTAGACTTGTAATGTCAGCTGGAATTTGCTGTTTACTTTCGCAAGATGAAAAGCTGATCAGAAAAAAGTACAGAGTGCAAGGATGCAGAGAGCACTAGCACAGTGCAGCCTCGATGCTTACTGCTGAGGGCAATACAGGCAACCTGCAGCAGCTTTTTGCAGCCAGCCAGCCAGCTTCAGGTATGGGTTAAATTTACTGCAAGGATGATTTAGGTCTGGTTTTGGGTGACCACATGCCCTTCTTCTATACAAAAGCACACACTCACACCATCTGCTTAATCCTTTCTTTTAAATTGTATTGTAACACACTAAGGTGGCGACTGAGGTGAGACTTCTGGTTCAGAGCATAAAAGTAATGTATTTTTATAAAACACCTTACAGTACATCAAAATAAAAAGCATTGGAGGGCAGGAGAGGAGGCTGCAGTCTCAGCCAGACTGCTGACATCCACCCATGTAAGCTACAATCAATCTTCCCTTCAGGCTCTTACAGGTACAATTACTCCTATAATTGCTACAGAGCTGTACGTGAACAGACCATGCCTGAATAAGCAAATATGGGAGGAGGAATCTAAGGTCAAGTAAGCAACAGTAATGATTTTATTAATGACTAAATTCTAGGAAATGGGGGATTATAGGATCACAGGGCTGGAAGGAGTCTCAAGAGGACTTCTAGTCTATCCTGTTCCTCACAGCAGCTAGACAGATAAAACTAGCTCTCTCCCAAAGAGGGTTTTCCTAAGCTTTTCTCAAGGGAAACCTGTCCTCCACCTTCAAATGGTGGAGATGTCCCTTTGCTACTTATTTCAGTTGCTTCACTATCATGATCATCACAAGATGTTTTTCCATCCTGAAAATTCCGTGTTGCAGCTTACTTCAGTGGCTGTTTCCCATGCTGTATTCATGTAATTAATTTCCTGCCTCAGAAGTCTAATCCATATTCACTGGTACTTTGTAGCCCTGAGAATTAGGCAGCTGTTGGATTTGGGCAGAAATATAAGAAAGGTACCCAGTTCCCCTAAGGCTGAGAACTTGTATTGCACTGCTACCATTTATGCAGGCGTCACTAGAAGTAACATGTGCCTCCTGCGTCTTCCCATAGCTGTGCTTTTACAGTGGAAAATACTTCTATTTGAATTTTGCAGCTGCAGAAACAAGTAAGCAAACAAGACTCCGCTGCTTGAGTAGAGGAAATAATTTCAAGCCGATTAGAAATTAGCAACAGACTGAATAGAGATGAGGAATTTTTTTTTTTTCCCAAGAGATTCGAAGATGATACCATAAAAAATCCAAAACATGAGAGAAAAATACAATACATTCAAATTCTTGCAGGAGAATATTCCATCGTAATGCAGGGATTGCTTGAATGTTTCATCACATGACAACGACAGTCCTGTCCTATGATGGCATAAGCCTTCACATGATTAAAATGCAGTTTCTTGCTATGTGAGCAGGCAGGATGGGGACTCCTGGAACTCTGTTCCCATAAATGTGGTGGTTCCTGGTAACATGAGTAGGAGGGTTAGAGCATGACCATTACCGGTCCATTAAGAGGGGTCTGTTGTGCACTTGTGCCAAAAAGTTCTCAGTTGTTGCTTTAGATAACCAAAATCTTATTAGATCAATTGGAGTTTTCAGAGCAGCACCCTTGCAGAACAGGTTGTATTGATTTAGTGGATTTTGCCAGCTGTTGAGCCCTAGGTACGCGTACCTGCAACATTTAATCAGTGTGACACTGAAGATTTCTGTAGCTCTTCATGCTTTAATGGATAAGTATCTGCATAAAAGTGATGCATATCTTCCAGGGAGATCTTATTGTGGCTTTTCAGTACTTAAAGGGGGCTTGTCAGAAAGATGAGGACAGATTTTTAACAGGGCCTGTAGCAACAGGACAAGGGGTAATGGTTTTAAACTCAAAGAGGATAGATTCAGACTAGATATAAAGAAGAAATTTTTTTATGATGAGGGTGGTGAAACACTGGCCCAAGTTGGGCAGAGAGGTGGTAGACGTCCCATCCCTGCAAGTATTCAAGGTCAGGTTGTAAGGGGCTCTGAGCAACTTCATCTCATTGAATATGTTCATTGCAGGGGGTTGGATGAGACCACCTTTAAGGGTCCCTTCCAACCCAAGCCATTTTATGATTCCATCATATTCCACAGTGGGTACTGATTTTATATATAAATAAATCATATTCTCATATTTTTTTCCCAACCAATAAAAAACACTTGGCATCTGAAAGCACTTATTTTTCTTTAAAAGTTCTCAAAGAATTTTAAATTTTATCTTTAAAGAAATTCTCCTATTTCACATAGGGTCATGATTGCTCCTTTTTGAAAATGCAGGTTTTAATAAATCTTAAGTTCACAAGAGACCTTAAAACCTGACCTTTTTCTTTGTAGTCTTCACAGGCTATGTAGCAGTTAGTTAGGTTAGGGACTGCTGGTGCAGGAGAAGCTGGGAAGTCCTTGACTGTCCTGGCAGCAACTCTAAACATCAGTGTGTTATCAGCCTTCTCCTCAGCACAAACCCAAACCACAGCCTCTCATTTGCTGCTGTGAAGAAAGTTAACTCTCTCTCAGCTGATCCAGGACAGGATAGGGCTCTCCCAAATGAAATATCTGAGAATCATCCTGTCTTCTTTCCAGCCTCCTGAGGGAAAGGGGAGCACAAACGTGTCTGGACAGTCCCACTGGGTATGTGGAGCTGTACATTAGAAAAGCAGAAGGAGGTAGGGCAATCTCAGGAGCCTGGACACTGTTCATAATGCACAGGCAATCTTGTTCCTGCTGAAGGCCTACAGGCATCTGGAAGACAGATAGACAAATAGGGTGTTGCTTATCCTAAGTACTCAGTTTAGTAAGCCATTCAGGGATCTTGCAGCACAAACTCAGGTCTCAAAGCTGGAACTGCATCAGCAGTAAAGAAAAAAACTAAGACCTTGAGAAGATGCCCTCTTCATAAAAGCTGCCAGTTTTGAGTACTTGTCTAGGACCTATGACCTCATTCCTCTGCTTAATTAATAGATGTCACATCATTGAGAACCCAGCTATCCTACAGTAAGGTCAGGGAACAAAGACTCTGTCTTGGAGTTTGTGCAGGTCTACTGGCAAGTCAGGCTAGAGAAGTTTTCAGTGATGCCAACTTTTCTCATTACCTGTTTGGGCCACTAGCTAGGTCTTTTCCATTGAGAGTCATGTCCTCTGTTGAATAATAATGAACCATTAGAATTTGCATGGGCTTCTTATAGCATCTCTGCAATTTGTATGTAACTTTTACCTTACAAGTGGGATTGCTGATATCAGGCTGCTGGAATTTTTAAGCTTCAGGGGAGCTACAGAGCTTGTGAATTAATTCATGCTATACTAATTATTTTCATACTCCTGATTCTCCATTAACTTTAATTATCTCCAAGGCTGATGGCCTGTAAGTATGTGTGCACAGATAAACACACATAAATATATATTTACATACAAAAATGCACATCATTCCTTATCAATTTTTTTCCAACATCAAGTTATTTCTCTTATACTACTATGTTTGTCTTTTAAGTATCCAAGAAATGAAACCAGACTATTCAGTCTCTAACTAAACCTTATTTAAAATTGCCTACAAGTTTGTATTTTCATTTGTTCGTCCCAGCACTTCTCTCTCCCCTCCCGGGAATGTTTAGCTAAATATATTTGGAATATTAAATCCACTACAAAAATGGCATTTTTTTTTTCATTGCACTGAGCATCCTGCTGCAATCAAGTTTGACCTTGTCATTTTAATTGCGTGCTCCAATGATGCTGACTAACTTTCTGACACTGTATATAGAGCTATTTATATGTAGTATTTTAAAAACTTGTTTTGTTTAGTCAGTGTTATTTGTCCTTGGTATACAGAAGCCTGGAGATAGCTGTGTGTCCACAAACCTTCTAAAGTCCATTTCAACCACAGATTTGGAGATGAGCAATTTTTAAAGTCTTTTCTCCTTCTCCCAGTGTTTATAGGCCAGTACTGTGTTAATTTTACCCAAGGGCATTTTTAACTTACCACTGCTTTCCAAGATTTTAGGACACTACTTCAAGACTGAATGTCTGAATGTGAAATAAAAATTTCACCAATTTTTGTTAATGAGATTTGTGTATGCTGAGGTTAGAATTTCTTTGAATTATGGTTTTGACTTCAGTTCTTTCTTTGATTTTCCTTTCATCTTTGTTCAAACCTATGTCATCATGATACGTATGTTTCTAGTATTGTTTGAGCGTTCTCATAGAGCACTTTGGTCCATTTTCTGAGTGTGGGAAGAAGAGCAGTCACCACAGCCCAAGTCCCATCTCTTCCTTTTCTTTCAGTGAATCTGTGCTAAAGTAGGATTAGTTTAGTTCAGCATTTACCTAAGAGGTTCAAATATATCTAGTATTTAAGAAAAACATGTGTGCTGGGCCTGCCCATTTAAAATTAACCTCTTTTCACTCATTGTCTAAAATACTTACAGGAAAAAAAGGACTTTAAAAGTACTAAAAAAGGGCGCTCTTTTCACAATTTGCAACAAATAGTTGTCTTTGAACACAAAGGTTTTGCTTTTTATTTCATTGTCTTTTTTATCTCCTGCTCCTGCATTTGCTTTTACTAGCAAAGATCACAGCTTTCATTATTGCTAAGTGCTGCAATCTCAACTACACCTTAAAAAAGCATGTCCAACATTGCATTGTTCGAGAAGTAAAACTTGGGTTATTCACAGTTCTGAGCCACTTGCTGGTATGTAGGAATAGATGCAAGTTACAGAAAGACAAACTCCGCTGAGATGTAGACCATCACCCTTACTTTTCTATCTTACCTACCCTCCATGAACATGCTATTATTAGTAAAAGGCCACAGGCTTTGTACTGACCTCACAGTAGGGTCTCTGGACTTGTCTGTTTAGGTCTTTGTTGGTTTTAGTTGGCATTAGCCATGGCACCAGTTGCCTGGTGGCTGCATGACTGTTGCCTCCTTTGTGCTGGCTTTGCTCTGCGAGTGCCCAGGGCAGGGGCTGACCCCCTACGTAGTCACTGTGGGAAAAACAGCCCCTCTGGGTTAACGGGGCTTGGGAGGGCTGCAGGCAATTTTCAATGTTTAGTCTGGAAGAAGTGACAAGGAAGTGGGCTGCAATAAGGAAACATATAAAAATAGCCTATTAAACATTAATTGGTCCAACAAATTCCTAGATCCACCCCTAGTTTGTGTTCATCTCTGCTCTGAACAAGATTTTGAGTGTAACTATATAGCACACCATGACTGCCAGAGTACCTCATGTGTGCAGATATCCTAAAGATTAAAGCAGCTGCCCTGAACTATTAGAAATTGCTAGGCTCACCTGACAAAAGACTTCACTGAGAACCACCTGTGTCATCATTCAGACAGGCTGTAAGCAAAGAGTTAGTATCTAAAACTTATCCTTAACCAACAAGTAATTTAATGATACTGAATATTCCCAGTCAGACATTGATTCCTGGGAAAGGAACCAAAGAAAAATCTTAACAAAAGCAGAAGACCTGCCTGGGCTAGAACAAGCACAAGTTAAAAGCGAAATATTAGGGATTTATTACTTACTCTCTAGACCCCAGGATCATGTAACTGCAAATAGCAAACTTGCTTTCAGGTTGCAAAAGTATGCATTTCTTTCCCTTGTGACTTTGAGGAAAAGTTGACAATTTTACCAAAGTGTTAAGAATGCAGAAATGTCTGGCTTTGTATTATTTTTGGTTTGCACGTTGTTTTCATGTGCCTCAGGGCTGGCTGAATTATCTTATAGCCTGTAACACAGGTTCATTGCATAGACACATTTCTTCATGTCCCATGTTTCCTTCTTTAAAAGGATGGTGCATGTCTTCTGTTCTGGCTAAACATACATACATGTATTATGCATGAAATACAATTTACTGATTTTCACATCTGTCTTGACCTTTTAGGAAAACATGTCATATCCCACATTTCAACAAAATGGCTTCTTCTGTGCTTATATGTTTGTCTTCACTTATAGTTATCCACCAGCTCTCAGTTTTAAGGAATACATTGGCTGTGATTTTCTCTGTTTGCTTGGGAAAGAGAAGGATTTTGCACCAGTTTAAGCGTGACTCAGAGTTTGGTAAAGATTTTTATAACTGTAGCTTCTGGCAGTATTAATTAGAGCCAATTATAATGTGATAGACAGGTTTTGCCAGTTTAAAATGCTTAACAGAACTCCCTCTGTCTCCCTTAAAAACCAAATGGAGATTTTGATTGCATTTGCCTGCCTGAATTGTGACTCCTTGAATGTTAGAGTCCATGAATATAATAGGCTATATGCAAATTAAATAATCAGAATTTTACTTATATAGATAACCAGATGTCCATGTGTGTATATAGCATTAGTACTGGTACATTATTAAGCATAATAAATATTTTAGGGCTGTTCTTCATGATGTTGTTGCTAACGATTTTCAATCTCAGCTTAAAGTTTTCTGGTCAGACTTTGTATTACTGATACTTAAATAAATTTTCATCTATCGCTGTTGGTAGTTTCATGTTTCTATTTTACCGGAGTTGGTGCAAAGCTATTAATTGGAAAACTAAGTATATTTTTAATGAAGTGTTTTCTGTCATTATCTGCTCCAGTGGCTTCCTAGACTCCAAACAAAGACACTTAATTAGGGGTTCAGTCTCTCTCTGGTCCAGTAACCATTTTAATCAAATACAAGGAATAAAAGCCAGCGAGAATAATAAAAAATTCTGTCAGTGTGCATCCTTAAAGAACATCATTACTTTGTTTTCTTCCTCCACTCCCAGCTTCATGAAAACCTAGCATTGTAGTTTTTGGTGAAACAGATGTCAAGAACTAATTTTTGTGTAAAATCAAGTAATTATTTTCTGACCAAACCTGCTACCAAATTACAGCTTCCAAAATTCACTTTTTTAAGACGAAGTAATCTTCAGTGATGTCTTATCTCAATGGCAGCAAGAATAAATGTGAGTTATTTACCCAGTGAATGTCGATATAAGTCTAGAAAATACATTTTTTTAATATGCAAAGACATGTTCTTTAACCATGTATGGCAATGCTGCCAGGACCATGAAGTGACTCACATGAAGAAGGTTAAATCTGCTTTCTTCATGTCCTAAATGAAACAGTTAAATCAGTGAAAACAACCTCTGTTAGATTGCATAACTAGACATAACATTAATAACTCTAAATCAATTTTCTCTGCAAAGAAAGTAGAACTCAGATGACCAAAAATAGACTCCTCAACTCTCCTTAATTAAGTATTCAATTAATGATTATTAAAAGTAGGTAATATCACCTATTGTTAATTATTTCATTTTCTTAACCATGGCTGATCTGATAATTTGATTTTGTATTGTCTGTATCCTGACCTTCTTTGCCATTTCTGCCTTACCAAATCATCATGTTATTTGAGTGCAGCCTTCAGCTATCGTTCCCACTTCACCATGTGCTGTGCTTTCCCACCACAACATAGTACATGTCATCTTCCTCGAATGCCACCACCAGAAGCCTCAGCATGCATAGACCAAAGCTGGAATCAGTAGTTTTGTGCTTGCTCCATACTTTTCAGCCTCCCATGGCAGATTTATTTCTCTGCTTTTCCTGATAACTGCAGATGCAAGGAATAGGTAAGCTTTTGTATGTCAGTTCTTTGTTGCCGCCAGTCATTCATTTCTTCCACTGTACTATTGGTTTTAAACATGTGAACATTAACTCAACTATAGAAACTGATGCCAGTATTGATTTTTCATGGTCTCAAACCAAAAAAGTATTGGATTTTGTGGTTAGATTTTATTCTTTGTAGCATGAAACATGTGCATTTGCTCTCTGAGATCCTAACTAACAGGCCTGACCAAAACATTTAATCTATTTTTAATTCTGTTCTGTTTCATATTTCTGAGATTACTTTTTTTCTTTTTTGAGGAAGAGAGAGAAGTTATCTCCAGTATTTATTGTGACCTATCTTTTTTTTTCATTACATCTCTCAGTAGGAACATAGCGAAAGAGAAACAATAATCTCCTTTCTCCAATGACATACATCAAGTGAATGTGATAAAGATAATCAGATTCTTGGTCTGACCTTTTTAAATATAGACTTTGGAACTCACCAAGACACCCAACTGGTTTCTGTGAATACCTTCAGAAGTACATCCTGTACCATTGATCCACTTGTCACTGTATGTTTGATGCATATCATAGTGGAAAACACAACCACAAGCCACTTCAATGCAGGACAGGAGAGCTGGAGTGCGTCTTGAAGCGAATACTTTTCTTGAAAATATTTGTTCGAGTTCATAAACAGTATTCTTTAGTCTACCCTTCCAACCTGCTCATCATCACAGTCCAGTAGTGCCCACGATCTCCTTCAGTGAGATCACTCACTTAAACATCTCCTGGGAAGAAGTCAGCGTGTTAGACAACATAGTGGACAACCAAGGTAGGAACACGTGCAGTTTCACTGAGGTGCTAGAGGCCACATAGGTGCAGTAATAATTACTGCAGGAGAAAAGTCAAGATAGCACAGACCTACTAACCACTTCTGATATGTAACCTGGCTTCTGTTAGGTAGCCATAACTTTAGGACTCACCATGATTTAACAGATATTCTGTTTAATTTGGACACCATCAGTACCTATTCTAACTAGTAGAAATGAGCTTGGATATAGTCAAATGTATCTCTACTTCTTTGAGGTATGGGAAGTGCTTAGTTAATACTTACACCAAGAAGAAAGAAGCATTCAGGGAAAAAAATAAGATGGTAAAAAAGGTAGATAGCTGGAAAAGATGTTGAACAAAGACATCAGATTTTACAATATGCCATTTGAAATTACTCTCTGCTTAGAGGTTTCAAACAGCACAAGGGCCAGGCTGGAGGTCTCAATGAGCCACTGATTAGAGATGGGCAAGGAATGCAGCAGGATTCAAGGCAGGCTCTTAATATCAAGGCTGGTAACAGTCAAGATCCAGGACACCTGTGGAGAAATTAGCTGTATCAGCTACAGCTATATCAGCTACACAGGAAAAGGACCCCTAAAGATGTTCAGTGGATAAAACAAAGTAAATTCAGCATCAAGCAGCTATCAGAATGCTGCAGTTCCAAAAAGGAGGACAGAGTCCTCTGCAAAGAAGAGACAAAGGCTAACATCAGGCCAGGAAAAGACAAGTAACTGGATCAGCTGAAAAAGCTCTACCACAAAGCAAGTGTTTTTGGACAAGTTTTGCCAGCTGACCTTTACTGTAGCCACCCCTGGATCACTGTCATCTGTGAACCTTGCAGGAATGCCCCAAAGGAGCAGTACAAACACAGTGATAATAATCCTGTGATTATATCCTTAGCTATGAAGTTCAGGTCTGTGGCTTGGCTGTTGGTGTGAATTGCTAAGTCTTGCTATCCAGATCCACACCCCAGATTTGAGCCTAGTCATCCTTTAAAATTTTGAAAGATCCATCTGCTCCACTCCTGGTGTTAGCAAACCATATCTCAGTGTGAACTCAGGGTACTGAAACCTCCTCCTACTCTTACTCTCTCCTGCACAACAGGGTGAGCATACTGCAGGTAGGCATTCAGCATCCGCCTCGGCTATACTTTGCCCAAGAAACATTTAGGGTTCTACAAGACTCACCAATTTCGGGCACTCTGTAATCCAGGTGTAGATTTTATTAAGCTGCTATCTGAAATTCAGCATGAAAGAGCCACGGTTGAGAATTTTTACCCTTCAGAATTATGTTTTCACTCTTCCTTCATCCCTCTGCTTCATTTTATTTTGCAAACAAATCCCTTTAAACAGTACAAAGGTACTGCTTGAAAACACATTCCCTTCCCAGATATAATGGGCTTTCATCATCCTCCCTCAATATTTCATCGTCTTCCCTCAATATTAAGAGCAGTGTCCCCTAAGACACCAGTCAGCAGCAACAATGTGCCACAGCTGTATGAAGAGTGCCACCCTGAGTTGCAGAAGCAGTGCCAGAGTGACCTGTACATCATCACCACTGGGCCTCGCCTCCTTACCTCAGTGAGTCAAGAATTCTCCAAGTAGTTCAGTAAATCTTAAGTAGTCTTCTGAGGTGTGTCTGGCAGGACTACAAAGAGCAGTGAGATCTGAAGCCTGTCTCATGAATTATTGGGTTATAAGTTGAAAGAACTCTATACTTCTAAAACTAGGTTGGCCTCTTAAGAAATCCTGTCATAACTGTGCTGCAGCTGCGGCCGTTATGTCCTTTGAGCATGAAGCCATATTTTTTGATGCATTTCTTGGTGCCTCTTTTCTCTTGAAATTTATGTTTTCCCTGCTATTTTCCATGCAGACCTCTGAAATACTAGGGCCTGAGCAGTGAGGCCCTGAACTAAAGCTGACCTCTAGGTGAACCTCACAACCTAACAATACACCTAATATGTATAATATTGATCACATATGCAGTATATAACCTTATGAATATATGCCAATTTATAAAAGCTTTTGTTGTAACTCTTATAGAGAATTGCTGTAACACTTGCTGTAAAACAATAGTTGTGTAA
>VZTO01006948.1:132719-147305 GCA_013400615.1 Syrrhaptes paradoxus
CTAACTCTATGTAGTAATGATTAGGTGCATGACCTTATTTTGTGCTTGCTATAGTAGTTTGCTTGTTGTCTTGCTGCTTTATCTTATCTTGCTTTATTTTCACTGTATTATTTTCCTCATTATTTTATAACTTTAAACATAAGTAAAAATAAGTTTACTTTAAAAAAAAAAATTGGTGCCTGTGTCCTTTGTGCTATCCACTTTGATTGGCAAAAAAACCACAGAGTTATCTAAGGGTGTTGCATGAGGCAGGCCAGGCCATTCTTCCCAGAGGTAGTTCCCCTCAGCGACCTCAAACCTTCCATGGATTTTTCTTCACCACTTCAAGGGAGAGAGCTGTACTGGTTTCTATTAAAAATAGTAGGATTCTCTTGCCACCGTCTCAGCTCAGAAACTGATGCATGGGAATGAGCCAATGGTTTTATCTCTCCATGGTTTCATCCCATGCATCTCCACCCATCCCTGTTCTCTGAGTCCTTAAAATATTGTCTTGATCTCATTATTTTGTGCTTCAAGGTTCGGTGTTAGACATAGCTGACTAGAGGGCATTTCAGGAAAGTAAAAAGGAGCACTGCAGAAGCTTAAGATATCTGTCTTTTGAGATGCTGTGCAGCTTACTGTGTCCTGACCAGATGAGAAAGTTTTCTGTAAGGCTGTGAGAATTTGAGAGAAACAAGGTAAACAGGTGGGAGGAACTCTTTCTTCAGTTTTTACTCTTTTCCAGGCCTTTCCTTTTATATGCCTGCAGTATTGAGCCCATTGGAGGCTGATATTGTCTTGAAAAATTCAGAAGCTATAGTAATTTAGTGATCAAGTATTAATAATAAGTGAAAACTTGAGAGAAAATGGCACAGAAGAAGTGAGTACAAGTTTCCCAGTAAAAGAAACATGGTGACTGATTTTTTTGACTGATCTTCTGCCCATGTTGTTCTTAGGAAGAACTCATTGATTCTATCTACACAACTGTTCATCACAAGGAATTGCTGTGGTAATAAATCCCTGCCTCTCAAAGAAGATAAGACATATCTGTCATACTTAAAGTGAGTTAAAGCAACAGGAAGTTAAAAAGGGAAATTAAATCAAGGTAGAGCTTTAAAAATGCCAGAAATAATAGCAAATCAGCATTGGAATACCCATAATATGTCATAGTAAAAATCGATAAAATGGAAAAGAAGCTCTGGATTTGGGTTTTGCCTGTCAGATTTACTTCAAGCAGACTTTTAAAAATGTACCACTACTGGCAACAATAGCAATTTATGTTTTGTTTTGTTGTTAAAGCTGCTGTGTTACAGTCAGTGCAATAAGCAGTATTTTAAGCTTCCTTTCAGTGCACAATGTTTTTAACTCTGCAGTATGTGATTACAGGAGCAGAGATTGCATGTGTGTGTTTATGAAAACAGGTGAGCATGTTGTCAGGAGTATGGTAGGCCCAAATTACTGCTCTAACAAACTGAGATTAAGTAACAAAGCTGTTATGTTCTCAACTGTAAAAGAGAGTTGGCAAAATAGCTCCTGTGCCTTCAATGTTCAGTAGAAGTGGACAGTTATGTGAGTTCATCTGTCCCCAAGCCAGAAATAGGAATAACGTAACTTGGTTCTCATCTTTCTCTGCCAGAATCTCTGGTTCTTAAGTTTCTAGTTCCCGAGCTCCAGGTTACCGTTTACAGCACAAACCCTCAAGGGTTGTCATCTGTAAACTCCCCATACCATAAGTGTACTAAAGTTCTGCTCCTGGAGCCTCTTCTCCCTCAAGATTCACAATCGCAGAAGGGTTGATGTTTGAAGGGACCTCTGGAGGTCATTTGGTCCAACCCCTGTGTTTCTGTTTGTGCCCACTACCTCTGGTCCTGGCACTGGGCACCACTGAAAAGAGCCTGGGTCCCCCTTCTTTGCATCTTCCTTTCAGATATTAATATACATTGATGAGATCCCATTGGGCCTTCTCTTCTCCAGCCTGAATGGTCCCAATTCTCAGCCTCTCCTCATATAAGCGATGCTCCTGCCCCTTAATCATCTTTGTGGTCCTTTCTCCGGTAGCTCAATATCTCGCTTGTACTGGGGAGCCCAGAACTGGACCCAGCATGCTAAGTGTGGGCTCACCAGTACCGAGGAGAGGAGAAGGATCAGCTTCCTCGACCTGCTGGCAATGCTTCTGCTCCTAATGCATCCCAGGATGCTGTTAACCACCTTTGCCTCAAGGTCACTTTTCTGGCTCACATTCAACTTGGTGTCCACCAGGACCCCCAGTGCCTTTTCTGCAAAGCTACTTTCCAGCTGGTCAGCTCCCAGCATGTTCTGGTTCATGTGTTTCTGACCACAGGACTGCACCCTCTTCCTCACCGCAGTCCCCAGTTACCTCCTCCCACCCCTCAGCTTCTGCTTCTCCACCCCTTTGCTCTCAGCCCCCATCCTCAGCCCACATGTCTACTGTCTGCAGTTGCTCTGCAACTCCCTTTCTTTTTATTTTAAAATTACTGATAATTCTTTCTTCCTCCCCCACCCCGGACTTGAATTACTCTCCAGCATTCACTTGTCATTGATTCCACCTCCTTTCCTGACTTTCCCCACAGGAGAAAAAAAAAACAACACCAAAACTGGCTTCAGGCTGGAGCTATCAAAAATCTGCCTGGATGTCTTCAGAGGAAAGAAAAAGACCAGCTGTCTGGGAAAAAAAAAAAAAAAAAAAAGATGCATGATAGCCTGTATTATACAAGTGGGCATTTTCTTGTGAGCTAATAATTACCATCATCAAGGTAGGATCTGTACAAAACTGACTGGAACTTTTTCAATTAGGATTGAATGCCAATATAGTGTTTGAAACACTGAGATTTAATACAATTTATTTTCTTTTGTCCTGTATCTATTCCTGCAAATAAGAATTAATGCACTTGGACAAAATGTGGACACATTGCAATATTATTAACTAGCTTTTCTTTCAGTATGCAGCAAATTCTGTCAGTCTCTTAAGTGGAATAAACAGATTTACAGAGTTACTCACCACTTTGCCAAATGAGCTTTTATCTCTCACCTCTGCAATTCACTTCTTCTCCAGCAGTCTACAGAAGAATACAACACTTAACATGAAATCAATACATTCATAAAGGAAAGCCAAACTCCCTTAAAACTTAAGACTTTTCAGTTTCATTACATACTCCTAGAAATACAGATCTTTTTCATTCAGCTTGTATTTTACTTCTATTTCAGTTTGAAAACAGGATGACTTTCCAGAGAAAAAGAATCTCTTTTTGAGCCAGTTGGCTCAGAAGTTTAAAATAAAGAATTCAGAAAAAGTACATATGGTTTTGATTAGAAAAGAGCTTTTTCATCAAATTCTATTAAAACATGAAACGGTGGCACAGGACTGTTGAGGAGAAAACAGCAAAGGAAATTCCTCAGAAGACCAGCAAGTTTCTCAGATCACAAGACTGCGAGTGAATTACATTATATAATTAAATGGCTGCTTGAGTCTCTCTTCTTGTGCTTTCCTCCTCTTCTTCAGGCCCAAGGAATGCAGAAGACTAAATGGAGAATAGAGGAGCAGAACAGGTAGGAATGGTTATGATAAGTTTGTAAATGTGTGCAGACTGAGTTTATAGCAAACCTTCAGAATAGTGTGAGAAAGAGGCAATGACAAAGAAAAGGCTGAAGTACAAAATATGCTTGTAGTTGACAAATGTATATGACTGTTGTTAGGCATACATGGTGACTGAAACCAAGAAAGTAGATATATTCAACAATGGATGATATGGAGATGGGGAAGAGGTGATGAGCCTCTTCAAAGATAAGAGAACTTGGGAAGATGTTCCAGAAAAAAATAATATGGAGGTTGAAATTGGTCTGCAGAGGCACAAAACTTATTTCCTGTAGAAAGAGACCGAAAAATTAATATATGTATGTTTCCCTGTGTAGTCACTGAAAAAAACCAGACTGACTAAAACTCCTTCATTTGATATTGAAAATACATAAAGTGGTCTTTTAACATTTTATGTAATTTATGCTTTTTTATCTTTATTTTAGATTGTCATTAAAAATGGTTACAGGGTGTTTCTTTGCATTACATATTTTCATGCCTTCTTTTTTCTTAATGTGAACTCTGCTAAAATGAGATTTTTTTAACAATGAAAATAGTGTTGCCTATTTGATATAAAGAAAATAGTTATGGAAGAAAATTGATTAGAGTATTTGAATTGTTCTAAATCAGTAGGTCAATGAGATTTTTTTTTTAATCACTTTGATTTCTAGATACTCTCCATGTTTCTGGGATTTATTTAACTTAATATCATGGATGTGGACTGAGCTTTCCAGTAGAAATGCCTGTCATCTCTCTGAATGATGTTCTTTTCTTCACCTGCACTCTGTTTTTGAAATAGAAAGTGCAATGTTTGGGAAGAAGTAAACAATGGTAGTCTCATGCAATTTCACATTACAAAATCATTGCCAGTAACAACAGCAAATCAGTATACTCAGCACAACAGCTGTACAGATGACCACTTTATAAATTTGAAGGTGTGTGTTTAGTGCTTGTGGAAAGGAGCCGTTGACAGTGTCTGAATCCCGTATCTTCCATTTCTCCACAAAAGGGTTACACGGAGTGAACTGGAGCACATGAGCCTTAATATAGAGCACCCATTGTGTATTTCCTTCATCACCATAATATTGTGCTTTGCTAGAGTGACAGTGGTTGAGAATAAATCCTGTGTACTTGATGCTTGGTGAGTTCTCGCAGCTGGATGCAGACTTCTGGACTTGTTGGTTTACAATTTCAGCATGATTCTGTTAGCAAGCGAGGGACAAAGCTTCAACTCCTTGAACATTTCTGTCCTCTGCCCTCTTGCCTTGTGAGGAGGCATGACCTGGTGCTTTGGAGACTGAAGTGCCATGCTTGCTGCAAAAATCATCCTGCTGGCTACTGGTTGGAAGCTGTCACTCCTCGTGGGTGGCACACAGCCCAGAAACTGAACTGCAGGAATTAATCCTAAACACACCTGCAGCCTCTAAAGGTTTTGAAAAATAATCTGCTTCTTGCTCCTCAGAGAAAGGCGTAAAGGAAAGGTAATAAATTACAAGAAGAAGTAAATAATGGGGACAACACAACACACTTTTTTTTAAGATGCTGTTTTTCTCAGCACATCTATTTTGATACCTAGCTTCAGGAGCAACACTCAGCACACCTCTTTGTTGCCTGCTGCATCATTTTTTTCACAATTACAGTGTTTTGCTGGAGCACTGCTGGCTTATGTTTTGTTTTTCCCGTTATTTCCCTTCTATGAGGAGAAATTTGAAATATTCATTCAAACGTGAAGAATCTAACAAGGGAGTGAATTTTCTATTTATGAATAAGCAGAATTGAGGGAAGCAACCACGGCCTTTCATTCATCTGCTTCAACTCTGTCAGCTGTGATTCAAGATGTCATAACTAGTAACAGAGAAAACATTTAATTCTGAATTTAAACAGTCAGAGAGCCAAAAATATGAAATAGTGTGCCTAAATATAGTAGATCAGAAAAATATATGTGGATATATCTGGAAATCTAATATTTTAAACCATTTGACAGAATATTGGAGAAATACTTAAAGCCTACTAATGAAGTTGAGCACCTGAGGGCCAAGCTAATTTAATGTCCAGAAACTCGTTTCATAGATACAGATCCTTTCTTGTTTCATAATAAGGTTTTCTAATGCCTGTTCAATGGTCTGTATTACTGTGAAAGTTACCAGAACAGTTCTACTGGTTTGCTCATCATTTATTTTGTGTGCATTGTATGGTATGTCCTGCTATAAAAAGAATATCTGTACTTCAAGGCAAGAGGGTGTCTCTTTGCTTTTTAAGGGCTGCTGTACTGCAGAGTGGCTGGAGGCCTCCAGAGGGGAAGAGACACTGCTTCCCTTGGAGCTACCCAGCACACAAAGCATGGGGAGGCTCCCATGCAGGGAGGGAGGAGGACACCTACATCACCAGGGAGGTGCTAGTAGGCTGGAGAAAATGGACAGGGGAGGAGAAAGAAGGTGTCTTCTTGCAGCACAGGGAAGTCCCGGTGCAAGATTTAGAGCTGACTGAAAATAAAAGCCGTTCCTAGAGATGCAGAGGTGGTTGTGCATGGTGTGCTCAACCCAGGAAGCTACTGGAGAGGAGATGGACTGCAAAACACAACATGAAAGGCTGCCTCACCTCACAGAGAGTGCCAGAGAAGGGACTGGGTTCTGCACCAAGTGACGAAGTGGAGTGACATTTAATATTTTTGTCTGCTAATGAAATCTGACTTAGGAGTTCAGAGGAATTTAACTTTTAGGTAACTCCTTTATGGGAATGCTTCTGCCTCAAATTGATACTCGATCATGGTTAATTTACCTTCTGCTCCTGGCATGCATACTCATGAAACTGCATCCGCATTATCGAAAGTATGATAATAGGAACATTTACTTGTCAGCTGAACAAAGCCAAAGGATTCAATGGATTTGAAAATTGAGCATATTGTAAATGTAAATAAGGCCAGGGCTGGAGAGGTTTGAAGTACTGCTGGCATTTTGTGCCGGCCAGCTGTAACCATCAAAGGAATATTTGTGCAAAAGTACTATATTCACAATACAAAATTAAATCTGAATGCATTTGTTCTAAAAAATAAAATAGACTCCTCTTATTTTCTTTGACAGGAAATCATGACAGACACTTCTGCTTCTGAGGAGCTGAACTGCTCTGAATGGCAGAAGGGAAAGCAGCCTAAATGAGGTCAGAAAGTATTAGCTATTGTACCAAAGGAGAGGATGGAGGGAAGGCAGCAATGGTATGCAGCAGGAGAAGATGTGTCTGTGAAAGAAAGGACAGATTTTATGCATATACATACTCATGGATAGGAAGAGGCTTGTATACGTGCTCATTCATACCTGCTGGCATGTAAAAAGATGTGTGACTAGTGAGGGAGTTACAGCATCATAGTTAAATCTATAGGTTTAAACCTTGGAGAACAGTGAGTTATTGCTCATTGCCGTTGGTGATCGTTCCAATTAAGCTTTTCTTTCAAGGCATGACAACTTAAAAAAACCCACATTTATGGAATTCAGCACAAGGAATCCTTGAATGGGATGCTTGTAGACAATTTCAGAAAGCATATCGCTGCGATAGCCCATCAAAACTGAAACAGCAGAATGAGAAAGTATACTTTTGCAAGTATTTTCCATAGTACAGTACAGCCAAAGACGTGTTTCGCTGTATCTTCTGACAGCAGCAGAAGAGATATTTATCATTATTATCCAGATTCTCAGCATTATTCTCTGTCACAGAATTATTAGGGGCAATGAACCTGTGCACAAAATGAACTAAGAAGGTAAGCTGTGTATGACAGTATCTCTTCTTTTAAGAACATGAAATAAGCTGTGATCTGACAGGACGTTAGAAAATCATCTGCCAAATCTGCAGTAACCACTAATAATTAAATTCCTACCTGAAGGAACTTAAGGCTTAAATTTTTTATGCCACAATAATATGTTCTCTCCTTTAACTAATTACTACTCTATAAGTTCAAGAACATCCTTTTTCTGTCTGTATTAATGCCAAAGCCATGAACAAGACAGCTGCCTATTCCAGGTTCCTTTTTTTTTTTTAAATTTGTGACAATAGCAAATGACTGAAACATGTTGATTAAATAGTTAGCATCAGAACACCAGTTATGGAAAAAGGGGACCTTTGGCAGGCAAGGCTCAACATCTCCACAGGAACAATGAAATTTTGGTCAGAACCACACAATTTTTCTCATTTCTTTCTTTACCCTGTTATTCATAAATAAAGCCAAAGAGTCTTGGAAAGATTTCCTTTGGATGGGACCCCGGAGATGTCTAGTCCCACCTCACCTTTCATCAGAGCCAAATTCAAAGCTATATGGTGTTACTTAAAGCCTTGTTCAGGTGACTTTTGAAACCTTCTAAAGAAGGTTTTCTGATTCTGATTTATTTAACTAAGCATAGTAGCATGACGATATATTAAAAACTTAGCAGATTGAAAATGAAGAAACAGTTGTTCCTCTTTTAAACAAAAAGAGGAGTATCTGTGCCTTAGCTTTTACAAGTGTCCAGCTCTGCTTGGAAGAGAATTTTCTTCATAACAGCATAGGTACCAGTGACAGATGAGCACTTTTTGAACAGTCCCAGCTTTTCCTTTTTTATTTTTTTTTTTTTAACAAAGTAGCCAGCTCTCTTTCTTGCTGGTGGTTCTGATAAGCTGTCATGTTCCCTTGCACATCCTTCTTATTTTCAGGTTTTCCAGGCAAAGGGCAAAGTCTCCAGACAGTTCCTCCCACTTCAGCCTAAAAATAAAACACTTGCCCAGTTCTCTGGTAGGATTTGGTACTATTAAATTTTTTTGTCAGTAATATACCTTTCACTACTGCTTGTAATGCACTTATTTTGTAGGTATGACACTTGTCAATGCCCATTACACAGAAGAGGAGATACCATACATGCTAGATAGATAGCTTGTCACCTGTGTATTTATAGGGATTCAAATGCAACTCTTGAACAGAACTTTAATTTGCTGGAGGATCAAGACAGGTTTTTTCTCCTGTCAGAAAATCCTTTGCAGCTGGAGCTCTCAAGTAGCTGAAATCTTCCTTCCTGCCAGAAAGAGTGGTGCCTGCAATAACAAACACTCCTTCAGAGTCTAAGATCCCAATGGAAGGTTATCAGGTATGCACTGCCCTGGATGTGCCATAATTTGAGCAGGAAGGGTTTGCATGGAGTGTGTCTGTTTCCACATTTCAAAAAAAATCAAGCCTCAGCTGGCCCTGTCCAGTTACAGATAAACAACCTCATTTTCATTACAAACAGAGTTATCATGCAGTGTTAACTACTTCTGTGCTTTTTTTCAAGTAGGTAATTTTGAAAGCACTCAACGATCCTGACACAGAGAGTGAATTTTAAGTTGAAGCTGGATGTTACCAGAGGTAATTGGGTACAGGGTGACTCCACAGACTGGAAGCCTACAGGTCATAAGGATGCAAATTCTGGACACTTTTTATGACATCTATCATTTGCTAAATATAATGTTATACCTGGTTCATATGGTCTGTTGGGAAGTGTTGAAAGGGCCTCAGAGCTGGCAGTTGCAGGTATCTTTGGTAACACGGAAAATTAAGTCAATAACACTGACAATGTTTTATACCTATCAAAATCAGGCTACTAAAGAAAAACCTACATGAAAATGCATGTTGTTGAAGTTAATATTTTTACTGTGTTTGCTCTGACTCCAAAAAGATTGCTAATTCATTGCAGACTGTGGGTTTTTGTCATCTGTTATCTGTATCTATATGCCATGTAAAAACCTATTTGTTCATGAAGGTCACTATGTTCTCTTTTCTTGGAATTAAGAACAAATTATTCTATTTATGGATGTTTGCACCCCTTTTAGTTAACAATTGCTACTGATGCGTACTCTTTATCTTCAGACACTTAATCGATCTTCATATGTTATCTCTGTCACGTCCATTTATCACTCCACTCTTGTGAGAGATATGTTTCCTTTCTCAGACCTTGTCAACATCTAGATTGTGAACAAGCAGATTCTGTTAGTGCATCAGGCTGGAAAATTACATGAAGTTTTCCTTTTTATTTTGACAGTACAGTCAAGTTGTATAATTTTAGAAGAAGTCATGAATGCTGTCCCAAACACCTACACTTTGGCAGAAATCCTGATGTCAAACAAGCACTCTGATTTATGTGAAGATTGTTGTTTACTTTGCAACATATGGAGAAAATTAAAATGATTTTGCCTTGTAATTTGATAGTTCTTGCATATCTTGCAACACTGATTCAGTGCCGAAGCAAATGCCCAAATTACATTTTAAGGGGAAAAGGTAAAAGACTATTTGAGTTCATTATCTATTTTTAACTTAGTCCCATTTTTTCCTTTCCTCTTTTCAAATTCTGTTTAAAATACTGTCCGCTTAAAAATCAAAATGTTCATTTTAAGTTCTGTAAGTTAGTAGAAAGACTGTGAAAACCCATTGATCAGGCCTGTTGAGACCACATTTTCTGTGACATATTTTAAAAACATACATTTTACCATCAGTTTTCAATTAGATTATGAGAAACAAATCAAAAGGAACTGACTGAAAAATTTCTGCAGTACTCCATTTCACAGAATTTTAATGACAATTTTAATTTCCAAGTCATGTCTTATCAGGATGTTTTTAAAATCCTGATCCTTCACAAGGAAGAAAAAATGTATAAGCTAGAAATATCAATATGATAGAGGGTTTTTTCCTTGAAAAAAAATCCCAGTTCCCAGTGAAGTCAAGCAAGAAGCTGGTATTTTATTTTTCTTATTCTAATAATCTATTAAAAGCTTCCTTATGTAATATAATAATTTCAGACGAGTCCTGCAGAATCAGGACATGTGGCCAGTTACAAGATGCATGCAGCTTGATTTTCTTCAGCCACCCTTTCATTCTTTCTTGCTGGGGGGAGTCACGCTCTGGTCTGACATAATAAATGTCCTAAACTAGCTGTAGAGTTCTTCTGCTTTCCAGAGTCAATACTGATTCACAAGGACTGTTCTGGCTGGCAGGACCGCTGAAGCACAGTGCATGTCGGTCATAATTTATTCCACTCCTCCCTTCCCTGCACATTCTTTGAAGTGTTCATTGAGAAGAATGAGGTCAAAAGCTGATGATATAGAGCCTAACAGCTGTTGCTTCCGTAGAGGAGTCAGTTGTTGACTGTTTGGGACAACCTTAGTTTTTTATATGCTGCTGAGCATACAAAATGCAACTGACCCAGAACAGAGCCAGGTTCACGGCTGTCTGTTAATGTAACTAGTTGAAAGGTTCTTGCTTTGCATTACACAATACATCTGTAAAGCAGACCTTGAGAAAACATATTGCATAAAATTGTTGTTACTAGTACAAGCTGAAGGATGGTAAAAATCACAAAGCTGTTCCTCCAGTAAGCAGACAGGTGAACACAAACCTTTATTTTCCTGGCTTTCTTTACAGCATATCAGATAGCTCTTCTTGTGGCTCTTGCTGCACAGAAACTTCTCAAATCTGATTTCTCAGCTCTTCCCATTGATGTCTAAAATGTGGTAGACCTAATTGTCTTAAGTCTACAAGACAGTTCTGGAGTTTAGATTATATGTAATCATTATTGCTAGTGTTATTAATTTCAGGCAGATGAATCACATCACACTACTCAGAAAGTCATGCAGTCATCTTCCTTCAACAGGAAGTCATCTTCATTCCCTTATTGAGAAGCCCTGAGCAACCTGGTGCAGCTATGAAGCTAGTCCTGTTTAGAGTAAGTTTGGTCTAGAAGACCTCTAGAGGTCCTTATACACCTGAATTTTTCTATAATTCTTACAGTACAAATTTAGCCTGGAAGACTGGCACTGAGTATATGTAATATTAACAACATTATGCAAACAGCAATGTGGAGGGGGTGTACTGTTGAAAGGCTTTGACAGCTGCATATGAATTGTGCCTGTTGTGCAGTCCTCTCTTTTTCAGTGTGTTCAAATACAGCTTAAAGTTAATTTTCCTAATGCTATTGTGTTCCTAGTATAGACGTAAGGATATGGAGGCTTGTAGTTACGAAACTGCAAGACACTAATGCAAGTCTTTGCAACTGTGGCATCCAGAAACATTTCTTAGTTTATAATTACTAAGAAAATTAATATACCTTTTGTCAAATTATTTTCAGCAACCATGAAAAATGCATAACCAAAAGAAAGGAGTTTAAGCTTTGAAGCCAGCCCGCTCCTACATACGGCAGTTGTTTAATACAAGGAAACATCTTGCTTCTCTAAAGGAGAATGCTATAAAAAAAAAAGAGGATAAAAATATGCTCAGATGAACGATAAGAAGGTATTAGAACGTTGTGCGTTTGAGTTATCCCCTTAACATTGTGATCTTGTATAATTCATTATAAATGTGTGTAGAACCTTCCATTTTCTTTTACATAAACATAGGAACAACTAAATCAGGCTCACACCCAGTTTAGTGGCACTAATAATTACAAGCAATCTTGTTGCTACTTGAATGTTAATTGTATAACATATATTGGGTAGTAGATCTTTATCCGGAGTTTACAGATGCTATACATTATCTTCCCTCAAAAGGGCAGGGCAAGGAGAACAGGAAGAAGTGTAGTTTCTTTATCTGGATTGCTGAGGGGAGGAGTTGTACACTGTAGCATACTGTACACTGAGAAAGTCCTGGGGAGAATGGGGCTTGGCACAGAAATAATTTCTTACAAACCCAGAAGGTTAACAGAGTATTTGCTACAACTGGAAATCTGATGAAGTCTGTTAGAGCAGGATTGGAAGGGACTGAGACAGCAGGTAGAGGGGGGCATGTTGACAGACCTTTCTGTTTAAAAGACCTTTCGTTCTAGTTGCAGTTGTAGTAGTCTAGCATCCACAAGTACTTTAAAGGAAACACCACAGGCAGAATCGTGTCAGAAACAGACAGTTCACCCAGGGATAAGAAACAGTGTCAATCCCCAATACAACAGAAAAAAAAATATAGCTAACGAGAATGACACTTTAAAGAGTGAAATCCCAATACTCATCATCTCAGTTTGATTTACTGATACAGAAAAAGATTGATGATCAGAAATCAGCTACAGCCTTGAGCAAACTGAGTTGAGATAATTTCATTCTCTCCTAGGATTTTATTTTCTCCTACAGTCTTGGGAGAAGTTATGGTTTTTCATCTTCATATGCATCTTGCAGATGTAAACATGGGGTGAGTTAGCCTTGGCTAACAACCAAACTGCCACCCAGGTGCTCACTCACTCGGCACCACCACTCTGGTGGGACAAGGAGAGAAAAGAAGAAAAAACAGGAAGGAGAAAACCTGTGGGTAAAGATAAGGACAGTGACATTACTTACCGATTACTGTCACAGGCAAAACAGATTTGACTTGCCAAAAAATAATTGATTGCCTATCTATTTCATAGATTTGGACAGTGAGAAACAAAAAACTAAACATTAAACCAGCCCTTTCCTCCTCACATTCCCAAGCTCAACTTCACTCCTTTAGACTCCTCTACCACCCCCAGTTGCACAGGGGGACAGGGAATGGGGCATACGGTTGGTGTGGAGCAGGAGGCCTAGCCTCTCCTTTCTCCTCACTCTTATCCTCTGCTCTGGTGTAGGGTCCTCCACAGGCTGGTGTGGGGATATCTGCTCCACTCTGGAGTTCCTCTTTCTCCTCCCTGCCACTCCAGCAGCTCTCAGTACCAACACCTTGACACCTACACACAATACAAAATATCAAGGACAAGGAGAATGCTTTTTAAAGAAACAGAGACAAAATGGGGGGTAACCGGATGGTGAACAGAAGGGTAATTGTTGAACAGAAATTGTCTGAAAACTGTTCTAGACATTTGTAAAATCAGCCCTGAAAAACTGCATAGGCAGGATGTGCCTTGTGACTGCCTGTTGTACTTGGGTCAATGCCTGCAGGCCTTGGCATTATTGCATGGTCCCGGAGACAGGTGATTATTTCGGTGTCACACAGCTGTGTGTTACTCTTAGTTATCTTGGTCTTGGAGTGGGAGCTACAGCCCCACGTCAGCTGCCTAACACCAAGTCAGAGGCCAAAAGTAGGAGATCCACAAAGCTAGCATGTCAGGGGATCAGTCAGTTACCCATGCTCTGGGATAGGCACGTGCTATATCTTCAAGTTCCTTCTGCAGGTCTGAAAACAAGACAGAAGACAAATAATTTTTAGGTTGTGACAGAGAATAAATGAGCTGCAGTGGCTGACCTGCTTAAGAGCGAAGGGGTTTGGGTGGTTAGACCCTGGAGGACTTTTCTGGTGACAATTTAATATCAGTGGACTTGAATTTGCAAGCAGTGAGAGCAGAAAAAGAGAATTCTTAAAAGGTCTAAGCACTAAATGTTTTTCCATAGCAAGGCAGTTGACTACCCAATATCCATCTTCCACAACAAAAAAAAAATAAACGCTGACATCTCTATGCAGCTAGAAGAGAGAAGATTGGAGGCTGGTCTTTATACTTCATAACAGTGACATGAGGTGTACCGCGTGTTTACTATGATCTCAAATAAACATTGTTGGCTGATATAGTATAACGGTAAATACTGTGTAACAAATGTCATATTTCTTTATGGGAACAAAATTTTTTTCAATACATGTGTAAGTGTTAGCACAATATGTTTAAATTTCTGCAAGACACAATTTATTATAAGATATTGTGTTTTTTTAGTTTTAACTGTGATATATTTTAACATAATAATTTCATATTCAGCATATAATGAGCACTTTACATCATAGTTCAGACAACAGGTTGTTTATGTCACATCTGAACTGTCATCCACTTTTGCAAAATTCTCTATCCAGAGACTCACAGACAATTGTAGGAGTCCTTCACAAGAGACAGATGATAACAGCAACTATTGTTAACATTTTTTTAAAAAAACCAAACATGTAATTTGTTTTTTCATTGGTCAGAATTATGGTCTTCTTAGCATGCATATAGTTGGTGGCCCTATTAAAAGTGGATCCACTTAATGTCAACTTCAAATATAAGAGAAATATTTTGGTATACTTGCTTTTTTTTTTTTTTTTTTTTTTC
>VZTO01006948.1:162769-199113 GCA_013400615.1 Syrrhaptes paradoxus
ATATCTTTAAATATAAGTAAAAATATGTTTACTTTTTTTTTTTTTTAATTTGGTGCCTGTGTCCTTTGTGCTATCCCCGTAGATTGACAAAACAGGAGGGGGAATTGTGAGCTAATTACATTTTTTCCACTCTCTTTCTAGTTTTTCACATTCTTGATCTAATTTCGAGCTTCTCCAGGAACTTTATTAACATTTAAATAATAAGAGCAATTATCTTAGCAAGTGTCCAATTCTAGATCCAGTTCACCTAATCCATCTGAAATCTGAGATGCAAAGAGAAGATTTTTTCTGACAGAATTGAAATGTGTTGGCAGGCCCAACAAAGCATGCAGGGCATCCATTTGCACAAAGATAATCTGTAGACATTCTGGTTTTTTGTTCCACCTGACACAAATTAAGAAGGTATAACATCATTATTTTATTGGAACTTGACACATATTTAGTCCTCATACTGGCAGTGAAAGCATACCCATATGTTACTGAATGTGTCCTTGATAAAGTATTTAACATGCAAAAAACTCAAGTTCCAACTTCCAAAGAGATATTTCGGCACAGGAAGAATAAAAGGTGGATTTGGTTAAGGTACTGAGCAATGACAGGTGGCTTTGTTATTCAATTCATTACAAAAAAACTGTACTTCCCTCCAGGCAATAATATTGCCCTAGACATTATATGGAGGNTGTAACAAGGCAATTCTAAGCATGCTTGCCTTCAGATACCATGGTTTGCCCAAGGAACACAGTAGCACAAGCCATGTGGTATTCTACTACATGCACCTCAGTTGTGCAAGTGCCACACACCACACAATCATACTGGCAGGTATACATCCCTCAGCTAAAGAACCTGCCATGATGCCGTGCAAACACCTAAAGCAACTCAGGAGCTCATTCTCTCTCCTCCTATCAGTTGATACTGCAGAGTTCAGAGAATGTCACCTAATTTACTCTTCAGAGAGGTCTAGCAGGAGACGTGGCAAAACATTTTAGTGCAAAGCTTGCATCTTCATCATGGTTCATGGACCAAACCTAAAACCTTGGTAGAGCAGGCAAATATCCTCAGCCCACAACAGTAAGAACTGGAGGGCTGCACAAAAATACAGTGAAAGGTAACCTGTTTAGCACACCACTTAACCACTAACGACAAAGTTTTATTTATCTTTCTTTCTTTTCAGCTAAGGACTACTTTTTGAACAGCACGAGGGTCACTGACTTCATATGGATTGTCCTGAAGCTGATGTTCACATGAACAAGCAAAGACTACTCACTTGACTAGAGGCTTCAGTGTAATCTATATAACAATGACAGAGTAAACTTTCATATATGAAGAAGATTGCAAAATTGACACTCCAGATGTAAAATGGAAATTAAGCTCTTTCTCGGGGTTTTGCTAGCTTAAAAATCTTGCCATTCCAAGTTTCTTTAACTGTGGTGTACAGAATGTTTAGGGTTTTTTTTATTTAATGGCTCTTCTTTTTTTCTAGGTCATGCATTTCATTATTTCCCAACATTTTAGCTCATTTCTGCCAGCTCTGCTTCTGTAAGGAAGTAAGACTGATGGCACACATCAAGGGCAGAACTGAAAGAATCCCTTCTACGGTTATAACTAGAGGACTCCCATTATCAAAATGCTTGTGGCTATTGTAGTGTCTGCTTTCGTCCCGGCTCCTACGCAAGGGTGAAGTAAATCATGTTATACAACAGCCAGCAGAATAAATTCTTTGAGTTAAGACTATGTGACTTTTACCAGAAGTACAGCCTGAAGCAGAATAACGTTCACAAGTTCTTGGAACACACTAGATCTAAAAGAGACAAAATAGGCAAGAAGGAAAAAAGTGTCATCCAAATGAATAGCTTTGGGGAAAACAGAAGAAGTGTTTGTGTGTATCTTCCAGTTTCTGAATGCATTTGAGCATGTGGACCAGTAGCATGAGCTGTCATGAGACCAGAGGGAGAAATCATGACTCTGTCAAAATTAGTCCTCATCACTGCTGGTGAAACAGTATTCCTACGAGAAGAGGCCTAGAGATATCACAGCAGATTCTCTTCAGTATTCAGTAACCTGGCCTGTTCATACCAGGCTGTGTGCACTTGTTCTTCGGTTGCATTATTATGGCCGTGTGCAACGGTTCTGGGTAGGTAAAGGACAGACACTGGTTTACAGGCCACAGTAACAATGGTGAGGCAGATGTTGTGTTACATTTCCAGGCCAGCCCAGCTGTGGGGCAGGAATCTGCAATGCTTCTTCACAATACCTCTGGTCAGCCATGGCATAAACAGGAATGGGAGTTTTGCATGCAGAAAGGATTTAACAGGTATCCTGCTGACTGCTGGGGACACTGTAGTTATTGTTCTGGTTGGGTTGGAAGATAACAGCTACAAAGACAAGTTTCCCTTCATGTCAAGCAAAATCTTTACAAAGCAAAAGCTGGTCACAAGCATCAATCTGCATACTGGGCAACCTTTATGCAGCCACTGTTGGTTATTTAGCATGTCAGATAATTAGATCTCCATGTATGCCACTACTCTGCAGTACATGGGACACAGCTTTCCTGAGGGATACAGGGAATATGTGGAAAAAGCATTTACGAAGATTGTGTTTACGTGTGTAAACAGAACAAATTATGCTTAGAAAAAATTCACATCTCCTCCATTTCTCTTCTCCTTCATATTGCCAGTTTCTCCTCCATGAAGAAGCAGACTTACTGACTTGGACAGCTGTTTATCAGTTAGTTGAAAAGCAGCCTTAAATTAAGCCCAAAGATGTGAGAGCACATATATAACATTAAAGCTACGGTCCCCGTCTTTCTCCTTCAAAACACTACAAGTTCTGTAACATCTAAAATATAGTCAGGCATTGCATCTAACCACAGTCTGGGTGAATGTCACTGCTACTTTTATATTTTGTGGAAAGTGAAGGAATTTGAGCCCTTGGGCAACTCTTATTAAAATAAGTGCTTTCAGTTCTGCTAACTGGCAAAGTTGTCAGCAGCCGAAAGAGGGAAAATAGCATGAAAATTCAACTATATTTTACTTTGAAAAGTGGCCTTTCCTGCTAAGTACTGAATTATAATGCAGAACAGCATGTGGAACTTTGCTTTCTTTCTACAGAGAGGTTAGTCCCCACTGTTTTCAAGTTGACATTGATGTGGGCAACAAATACGACATACACAAAAAGAAGTTAGAAAATTATGATATACCTTTATTTTAAGACAGAGATCTAGCTAAAATACTTTAAGATCAAAGACATCATGAAGATCTTGTAAAAACAGGTTACTAAATTATATGGTTATATATACGGAAAAAGGTATTTTTCTCTTAGTACATCTCCACAGCCCGTCAAGAATAATCATTAGTCTTGTGTGGTATGAACTAGTAAATGCTAACGATTTAGAATATTAGTTTGAGACAGTTTCTCCTATCTGTGGAGGCAGTCTGGGGAGCCCTGTCCTTCCTCCAGCCTTCCACACTATTTCTCATTTTTGCTTCCTATCTCAGTTCACATTGCTGTAACTCAGGGCTAATGTTGTGTTTTCACTATCATCCTTCATGAAGTGTTCATCACATGATGGCCTTAAGAAAACTGTAAAACAAACAGCAGAACAAAACAGCAGTATTATCTAAGATTGCAACAAACTTTGAGAAAAAAACTAATTTGTAAGCAAAGATGTTATAGCATTTGCATGACATTGCATAAGTTGTTAAATAAAACCACATTTTTTTATTTCAGGGTTGTTTTTTTAAAAATACAAGATAAAAATACAGTAAGACAATTCTAGAATGAGTTGTTTTATAAAGCTAGAGAGTTCTTTGTTGCTAAAATTAGAGTAGAACTCTGAAGACACAAAGAGCAAGCATTTTAAGAAACAAGTAAGAGATGGAGACTTTAATGTAAGTGCATCAAGCTGCCCTGCAGGTAGGCAGGGTAATGAAATTGTACTGATTTTCTGCAGCAGTGAAGAATGTCACCATACATTACTGCTCTGGCCAATATGGTCCCTGTAATGCTTCTCTGCAGTAATTTGCTTTGGAAAAGACAGAGCCTTGATTTTATCTTGGAACAATGTGCTGCATGCAGTTCAATTATTTTTGAATTATTTGGTTATATGCCACATGCCACACTGCAATGACATATTCTAAAAAAATTATATAGTTAATTATTTGTTTACGTATCTAGCAATATACATACAACTATCTAGCATTTTATTAGACTTCTTTATGCTTAACATGCAAATAAAAAAAATCTTGTGTTCTAAATGCTTTAAATTTTCTCAGCCATAAATTGAGGGTGATACCCACATGAGATTCGTAAGCTATAAGTACTGATTGCGAAAGCCTTTTAAAATAATTTGAAGAAACAGACTGTAAAAATATTATAATTATTAGACATGATATAGTATATCAAATGCATATTATATATACAATATTAGTGATTATTGAAGGAGCACAAGGGTGTTTCTTGCTAATCTGACAATGTTCCTCTGTTTGAATGTGTGTCTGGATATCACACGATAAATCATTTTGTAAGTTTAGTTCATCCGGAGCTTTAGGACTCTTTGTAACTATTTGCATACCGATTTCTGTTTCTGGGGCCCCCACGACACTTTCCAACTCAGCCACAGCCTCATCTCTGTGCCCTCTTGGTTCTGTATGACTGTCCCCCAGGCACCAGGTAAAAAAATAAAGGGGAGGTGAGGAAAAGAGAGAAAAGCACCTATTGAAGCAAACACAGCCTTGGCACAGAGGGGAAAGGGAAGATGCTGGATGGGTCAGGAGGGGAACAGGAGCATCCCAGACCTTCCTGGCACACAGGGCAAGGACAGAGGGAAGAGCAAGAAGCCACTGCAGCTAAAGAACAAGGGAGCATACAAGGGAAACCTATGGGATGGAAGAAAGTCCAGGACCAAGCTGGGGCTGCGTGACCTCTTCATCAGTTTCACAGCAGCCTGCAGGTGTGCTACAACCGTGCTGTCTCAGACGGATGCCCGTGACTTCATGAGGGGTGTTTCAGGTGAAAATGAACAGTAATGGACAGCAAATCAATTCTCAGGCTAGCATAAACTAAGAGCTATTCTCAGCATTTTCACTAATACCTTAATCTGTATAATCAAACTCACAAACCATAAAAAACACCAAACTTTGGCCTAGGATGAAAACCTAGTTTCACAGGCATAGTTTATGTGTAATTAATGAGTGAACCTGTCAAGCACTGTGATCAACTTCAGTCCTATATCTAAGGTTTGCACTGAAGCTCAGTGGATTTTAATGTTAAACTGAGGTTAGAATATGAAACTAATTACTTGCATTCACTTAGATAAGAAATCCTATGCAGGTTTCAAAATTTTTATTAGCATAGTACTTGTAAAACCCTAATTTTTTTAGTATGACAATTTAATACTAGGCTTATTAATATAGCTGCAAGTAAAAAGAGAGACCATTCTAATTACAGATTTATATACTGCATATTGGTACTTATTGGTACTAAGGGCTGTAGAAAGTACTATAAGAAACTATATGGAGTACAGTGAGGAGCAAGTCGCTTCAGTGAATGTTGTTCAGTTCTTCTATGAGAGCTTCTAAAACTTACTACAAAACTAGGTACGCAAGAAGTTTACTCACTGTTTAGGAAATACACATGAAAAATAATTTTGGAGGATCAGGTCTTCCACTACTATTCATATGATTTTACCTAAATAATCCTCAAATTAAGAAGTAAAATTAAGTTACAAACTGAATAATTGATAATGAATTAAAGGCAAAAGTAATCCAACATTATTTGAGAGAGAAGATAAGTATTGAAGGAAATGCAGTTAAACTATTTTGAAGTTCAACTAGGAAAATAGTTATAAAGCTTGCATTAAAAAATTAATGAGATATTTGAATTATATCTTCACTTTAAAGGCAAGTGGTAAAACTAAAGGCGTGAAAATAGACACACTGATATTGTTGGTACTATAGGCTACCAAGCAGAAAAAGAAAAAAAATCTTAAAGAAATTCAATGAGTTCAACTTGAAATTTGTGAAAATTTCTCACAAAACTTACTAAAGGGATAGTCAAAGTCCTGTTCTTTACAGGAGTTTTTAGCATGTACTCCATATTAACATAGTCCCCATTCTAGCTGTACAGTATTCTCCATGCTTCTCCAAGACCTGGGCAAAGAATTGAGGAATAACATTTCCTTAAATGTTCATGTTTATAACTCTTACTGGTTGCTCTTAAAACAGTAAGCCAAAGAAATCTGAATGGTAACCAATGTGCTGGTTTTGCTTAGAATTTAAAAGGACAGGTTTCATAACATTCCAAAAACCCTATGGTCCAAATATTCACAGCTTTCCATTGTTTTCTGTCTATTTTACGTCTCTTATGGGGACCTCCACATTAGTTTGTTTATAAGGGCTCTTCAACTGTTTTTCAGAAACAGACAATTTAACAGCAATTATTAAAGTGCCTCACAGATGTTGAAATATTCCAGTACTTACATTTTTGGTTTGGTTTGTTTTTTTTAACCAAAACAATGAAGACAAAAAGTGTGCATTTGACATTGGTCTGTGGCAAAGCTAATATCAGTTAATACCCCTTGCCATGCCTCTCCATAATGCCCTGCAGCATAACACATATATGCTACATATTGTAACAAATCTTCATTCTTGAAAATTGCACATAAGTATGCAGAAAAGTTTCTCAGTAAAATCAACCTAAGTATTTTTAAGTAGAAAAAGATACAATTAAGTAAAAACAGATAAATCTTAAAAAAAACCCACTCCCTTTTTGTATAGTTTCTGAAACAAATGTGGTTAAGCAAACAAATTTAAGGTTTGTCCTTATTTTCATGTCCATTTTAAACATATTCTGCTTGAGCATCATCAGCCAGAAATGTGCTCTATTCATTTCAAAATTTTTGGATGCTGCTCTGATTGATACTGCTGACACAGCCCAAAAAAAGCTTGTTTTTCATTTTTTGGCTGTTTACCAATGGCAATTGACAGCAGTTTGGGCCAACTCTAAAATCTGTCAAAGCCATGAATAATCCATCTTCTTGCTCAGTTAATAGCTTGTTCCCTTTCTCTTTTCTTGCACCAATTCATATGCAGACTGTTCGCCAAGCCTGACAAATGAGGTAACTTCAGCAGCAGCAGCAACAGCACCAAGAGGTCACCCATTTGAGGTCTAGTCGTCCCCAGGTAACTCTTGAAAAGAGCATCCTCTGGGATGCCCTTTAATAATCACACTCCCCAGTCTGTAAAGCCCCAAAGTGTCTCTAAACATCAGAGCTGGAAGCAGAGACAAAGGGAGAAAGCACCTGGCTTCTCTCTACCCAACCTGTTCATGGAAGCTGAAGAGAAGCCAAAGGACAAGGAGAAGCAGAGACATAAGGTCCTCTTAGCAGAGCAACCTGGCCATGGAAAACAGAGAGAAGCACTGCTCCCCAATAGCCCCAGGAAAAGCCACGAGCAGAACTTCACCCTACAGCACTTGTAGAGACTGAAATCCTGTCCCCATGTCATGAGTTTTTCTTTAAGATCCTTTGGATTGCAATATTACCATCTGTTTTCTGTTGTTAACAGAGCTACCAAGTTTTGTGTGGCTCCACATGGGATACTTTCTCAAACTCATTGAGGCACATTGCAGATTGATATATGCCAAGTGTCAGCCTTTAACTCAGCCTGCAAGTGCAGTGTTAGGGTAGGATTCAGAGCATGCCCATATGTGTGGAACAGGAAAGCTGCTAGCTGCCTTCCTTGGAAAACTGAGCAGACATATGGAGAGTAGACTGGTAGGTGGTTGGTATCATGCATTGCTACAGGTGTGGGATGTGTATGTGTGTGGGAGGGAATCTTTGCTAAGCTTGCTTGGTAGCTGTAGGATGAAGATAACTTGGAGTAACTGAGTGCTCTGGGAACTGGAAAAACCTGCTGGAGGTACTGGGTGCTGCATGAGTTCTGTTTGGCTTCTGGAGAACTTGGAGGTGGTGAGAGGGAGCATTAATTTTGCATCCCATGTAATGTAGCTACCACCTTCACAGAGACTGCTGCTTCTTTGTACTGCCCCTTCACAGCTGGGGTTCACAAAACATCACTTTTGAAAAAACAACAGTCAGAAAGCAATTCTGTAGCCCAGCGTGTGAGTTAAGATGTGTGGCAGGCCATGTCTGTCACTTGTGCATCATAGCAGTAGTAGAGCATTGCTGACAAGTTCTTTTGCTGCAAAAAGCAAAGAGATTGGGAGTCTTGCTGGCACCAGTTCCACTCTACAGACATAGGAGATTACTTCTGTTGCTGCACAGCAGCAAATGCACAAGGTGCCAGATCACAATTTTTGGCCCCTTTCCTGAATCTTTATAAACCATATCCAAATGGGAAATTTTACTTTGCTTCAGGAAAAAAAGAGAGTGTTGCTCTTTCATTTTGAAGCCAGGACACAAATTTCCCTATTATGTGTCAGTTTTTGTTTCTGGATGAATCAAGATCGTGGTTTGATTTTTTTGGTTTTTTTTTTTTCATCCTTGAGGGATCCAAGCTAGAGCAAAAGGCTTGACAGACAGTCCTCTGCACACACTTAGTTCCATCAAGAGTCTTCCTAACTTGAGTAGTTTGCAAGTTTAGGTCCAGCCTTGAATTTAGAACACCGACATTTGATTGACCCCGACTAAGGTGGCAAGTAGTAATGAACACTGCTGATGGTGTCTGCCTTTAGTCCTTAAATTAGATCTGTGTTATAGAAAGAGCTTTGATCAGTGCACATACTGCCAGGTTCCATCAGTGCTGCAAGGGCTATACATCCAGAAGCTTTCTTCCACCAAGATCCCTATGTGGTGGTAGAGGAACTTTAAGAAAATTATTCCACAGCCCTGGAATATGACCTGTAACGGTACAGGCAGAGCTACAGAGATGCTATCTTTACAGTAACAATGGTGTTTTGTTTGCATGTATTTGTCTTTTGGACATGTTAATAATGGAGTTTACGTGTGCTTTGCAAAGATAATGCAAATAACTGAAATAAAACTTCTCTTTTATATTTTTTCCCCAAAACCAGTAATACCTTTATTAAACAGAGGAAAAAAAGGTGTGGTTTTCTTATATATACTGGAGGCACTTTTAATGATGAGGCAAATTTTCAGACTGGCAATTCAAACCAGTCATTGATGTTTGAACAAAGTGAGATTGCAGTCAACTGTAGACAAGAGATTGTACTGTTGCAAGTGGACACCTACTGTAATAATACAATCTTGATTTTTTTGTTTACCTCTCATATTAGGTAGAAATGTTCTTATGGAAAAATATTTCCTAGAGCTTTTACACAAAGTGTAAAAGTTAGCATGTCAGGTAAGGTCTCACTGTCTTTGGGGTCTCAGATGGCCTGCTGTGTTTAGATCTTAGATCAATCTATTAGTCCACTGACTTTATGAAATGCCTATTTAAATCTGCTTTTTCTGGCAGAATAAGGGATTATATTACATAATGTTCCATTACATTTTCTACTGTGCCACTGTAGGTGTTATCTCCAGACGGGATGGCTCAGCCCTAGGGCTCAGGTGCAAAATGTAAAATCAAAAGTTAAAAAAGGAAAAAAAATCCTCAACCAATCCTCCTGAAATTTTAAGATTTATCTGAAATTAGGAAAAAATAACAAAAATCAACTAAATTATGGATCTGTAATGGTTTTTATGTGCAGGAAATGTTTTTCTATTGGAAGGTCTGACCAAGTTCCTTAAGTATGAAAAAACTTTGATTCTATTGGAAAAGTTTTGTTTATGCAGGCAGCTATTGTATTTTCCCAATTCCCCAAATTGTGTACAAATAATTTTCTGTTGTCCCCACATTCTGCAGTTGACTACTCTCAAAGGTGTATATATCTGCTTTCCCAGCATTTGCCAAGATTCATCTCACTCTTTCTCCTCACAGACCTGATGCTACAGAGGTGGATTGAATGAGGACATTATTCAGAGGAGACAGTCAGCTCTACCTTTTCCTCCACAACACGGATATTTTTGTATTCTTGAAGGGATGACATGTGCTCTAGCGTAGCATGAGTAAAGTCCTCTAGGAAGCAAAAAAAGTCTGGAAGACAACCTTTCAGATTGTATTCTTCTTCAAATGTGACAAATTTCTTGGGGAAAGTCTAAAGAACTTGATGTTTATTTACTCTTCCTTCTAGAATGGGAACTTCTGAAAAGCGTAAGGCAAGAAACGTTGGCAATTCATTTTCAAAGCTTTTTAAAAATCCTTCAAATTTAACTGCTTCCTCTTGGCTTGGTGAAATGACCTGAAGTGCTTAATTTCAAGATATTTTAATGATAATCTGCATCTTCCTTGGTGGAATGTTACTCTTGAGGAGGAAGAGTAGAGATTCCCAATGCATCAGACATTGGGGCAAGACAACAGGCACCATGAATCCCACCAGTCCTGTGATGCTCTGGAAATCTTCACAGTCCTGTGTGGGAGTTGTAGCTTGACCCAGGGAGAGACAAGAAAGTAGAAATACAGGGCTCATAAGGCAATAGAGAAAACATTCTGGTTAGGATCAAATCAAGCTGAAATGAAGTATTTTGCTGTGAGCCTTCTGATGGAAAATCAGGACTTCAAAAATTTAATAGGATGAACTGCACTTGCTACAAAAAGCTTGTTGTATCAGTAAAACATTTCAGCAGAAGATCTCAGTTGGCTCTACTCTCATCTGTCACACACATTTTCTTTGCTCTCCTGAAACTCAAACTCAACTGTTTATAAGGAGATGGACTGCTCACTCTACGTAGGTATTTTGGAGAAGGACTGGAAGGCCAATGGCAACATTTCTGCCATTGTTAATGGCAAAAAGTATAAAAAATTCTGCATAAACATTGAGATCTTTCATCTATGTTTAGGTTTATGTTTGGTCTATACTTATGTACATGAGTGTATGAGTATACATGAGTGTAGAATACAATTTTCTGTATATGCTGGGTGACTGTTAAATAGCTTTTACTAAGGTTCCAGGCATGGGTTTCATTAAAATGTTGTTTATCACTTTTTTCTTTTCTGTAGGTCACAAAGAGCCCCTGCTTTAAAAAACACTTTGTTTTTCTCATCATTGTGAGCAATTGTTTACTACCTTCCATTCCAGACAAAGTTACGTTTCTATAAGTGATAAAACAATGATTCATAACACACAATATGAAATTTATTAAACAAAACGTGTTCCTTGCTTCATTGTCATAACTCTTCTTGAAAATGGAGAAATAAGTGGTATTTCTACTACACTGCAGATTTTTTAAATTGTATCTGCTTATTTTAATGGACAAAATCTATTTTCTAAGTACAGTTAATGTTTGTCAGCCTTGGTGATCTAACACGGCTGCATGAGAATTAACTGGATGTTATGAATAGATGTACTAAACAGTAGAATTGTCAGAACTTCAGATTACAATACTTCAGTATTGTACAGAAGAAAGAAGTCCAGATTTCATGGTAGACTGTTCAGATTCACAGTTAGCACAGCTACAACTATTTGCATGAAAACCAGAGAGAAAGGAAAAGTTTGTAAATTTGCCACGTTATTTTGTAAGGTTTTTTTAGAGAATGGTTCTCAATATAGCAAAAGTAATTGCATCCAATCTACTTTAATTTAAGTGGACTGAGATAAAACAGCTTCAGAAATAATAATTAAACGTATAAGATGTAGAATTTAACACTCTCACAAGGCCTTATTTCATGTCTAACTGGGGCTATATTTATCACTTCTGCTCTTTTTAAGTAAAAAAACCCATCAGATTTGAACTGTACATTTTCCTATTCATCTCTAACAGAACCAACGCACAGATGTAGCTCCGCGTAGAGCCTCTCTCCAGTGCCAGGTTGTTAGTATTCAGAAGAGGAGAATTAGATTTTAGAAAGAGTTTATTTCTTCTGACAAGGCAAGCTGATAAGAAACATTCCAGTAAAGGAAAGACACAAACAATGGAGAAAAGATTAGATGGTGACATTTCATCCTTGAGAGCAGCATATTTTTACAGGGTAGCTATTATCATTAAGTTACATCCAAATAAGATTGGCTATTAACAAAAGCACTAAAAGTTTAATTAAAGGCTACAGAGAGTTTGATTTAAGGCTACAGAGAGTTTAATTTAGCAAAAGTAGTATGCAGTTTTTCTAAAGCCACAGGAGCAATGATCTGTGAGGGATGTGATGGGGGGAAGGGAGAGCTGTGCAGAAGCACCTCTCTTATCTCCCGGACCATAAAAATCACAATGCATCAACTTCTAAAATGGGGCCCTGCAATGACAGAAATAGAAATAAATAGCAGAAGAGAGAATAAGCTGAGGATTTACTGAGCAGGAATGAGTGGTTTGGTTGCATTTGGTTTGAATGTTAGAATACTGGCTAGAAAAGAGAAACTGGCATTTCGGCAGACCAGAGCTTTCCAAGACATGGCTGTTTACTACATCACTTTTGTTGCCAGTAAAATATGTGGATGTTGACTGAAACTAATTTTTCCTGAGCAAATACACACTGTTGACACAATGAATGCATCATGGACTAGTGACAGTGGTAAACACACTGGCAGTCATAAGCTTCTTGATTACAGCATATACTTACTTATGCCTCCAAAACAAATATATATTAATATTTTACTTTGTTATGGGTTTCTTTTTTTTTTCCCTGTTAGCAATGTGTATTTCCCAATAAAATACAAATTTCGTTTAGACTAATGACCAGAGCACACCTGGTCTGTAAATACAGTTTTACTAAGATACAGACAATCATACCTTAAAACCAGACTAGCCAAGGTAGTTTTCAGACAAAATTTTCCTCTTACTGGAAAAAAAGAGCAACTCCAAACAAAATAATACACAAGGATTGCTGCCCCTTATGTATTACACTCCATATGGTGTTAGCTTTAAAAATGCAAATAGTGTAACTAATTTATCATACAAATTTGTATATTGACACTGCCTTGCTTCTCAGTGAGACAAAGGATTTAAAATGTTTTCACGTGTTTATTGCCAGCTTTATAACTTCTAGTATTTTTTTTTATTACCTGAGTTATATGACTGCCTGAGTATATCAGTTTTTGATGGGGGATGACTTTTTAAATTGGAATTCCTTTTCCCTAGGTTTTGGAGGATGAGCCTGTAATAACTTTCAAAAAAAAATAGTTGCAGGTAAACAAGATGTTTTTCTTCTTGTTGTTAAAACGTGTAATTTTTAAGTACATTTGGGAAAGAATTGTTGGTCATGGGTGCTCAGGACGGAGAGAAAAGAAGCAGCTCAAAATTATATTTGGGCAGGTCATCTCCAGGCCACTGATAGTTCAAGATTTGTTCAAAGGTGACTAAAGAAAAAATGGAAAACTGGCTTGTTTAAAATTTTTGTCTTCTATATGTATTATAAATAGAATTGGTAAATTTGCAGCACCAGCTAAGAAGCATTTTGATTCATCACTCAGTGAAAGATGTTCTATGAAAATTGATAGCACCAGTCAGATTCAATCAACTTAATGGGGTTTCTTTTGTGTGTACCACAGGGATGGCACAATCTTATGGTTTATTTTATTTTCAATGTATTCAATTTTTGGAAGGAAGATGTTATATAAAAGAGAACAAAACATATCCAGTTTTGCACCCTGGCCGTAGCCATTCCTTGGAATTTTTGTTGCTACCAGTGATGAGTCATTTCCTGAAGCCGTTACATGTAGCTGGTAAGTTGCATTGTTGTATGTTCCTTCAGTCCAGCGGTTTTGATCTCTTGGCATCTTTTTCCATTTATGCGAATTAATGTTAGCTCAAAAGTGTTGCAAACAGAAAAATTGCTTTCTGTACTTGTTTTTATGACAAGGTCTCTTTCATGACCTGAGGATAACTTTTTACAAAGTTCTTGTTTTGTCAACTAAAGTTAAATGACATTAGTTGTGACTCACAAGCTCACAGCTGAAGGGCCACAAAGAAGCATAGGTTATTGTGAGACCTGACCTGCACCAGCACTACTGTATAAATATGATCTTGAGGCAAGCCTTGTTTCCTTTTTGAAATGACCTGATGGATGAAGGTAAAAGATCTAAACTGAGTTTACGAAGTCTATTAATATTTATATACCCACACAGAGGGTATGTAGAGGCATCCAGCATCTTGGTCACCTCAAATAACATACACAAGCTAACAAGGGGCTCCAGAACTGCTGTCTCGTTTGGTTTGCATAGCTGTGGCATTCTTCTGGGTTAAATTCTAAGTTTTAATGATGTCAGCAGAATTTTGCCACTCAGTTTAAGGGAATAATAATGTAAATATCTGAAAGTAATATTCACATCAATTCACTTTATTTTTAAGAAATATTACATGTTTTCCTCACATGTTACTTCAAGCAGGTTTTCTGATTTTGAAGCTGTTAGATGGTCTGTTACATTCTGCTATTCCAGATATTATCTTTTCCTGTATATGTTTAAACCAGAGTAGTGTGAATCACAGCCTGGAGTGAAAATATATTTTGATTTGGGAAGCAACAAAGAAGAAAGAAAATTCAAAAAGAGAAACAAGGAAAACCAACCATGAAAGAAACAAAGCCAAATATTTCCACTTCATTTGGAGAACATAGAGACCATTTCAAGCTTTAAAAATAGTGAACTGACAACAATTACTACATTTGTTGAGGTAGAAAGATAAAACTGCATCTAGCATTTAAAACATGCATAAGGGATTTGGGACAACAGCAGCATGAGGTTTTCTCTGTTTCTTTGCGAGAAAGAAGTTCTTCACTTCCAGCTTCTCATTTCTACAAAGTAACTGTCCAGACCCTGCACAAAATGCAGAAAATCTGCCACCACTTCCCCCCTGGTCGGGGGTCTGACTGCCCGAGCTGACAGTTGGCTCTGGCATGGTGTCACTGTGGCACCTCAGATCACAGTGCTGTGGAAGGGGCACATGAGAAAGAGCTGTGAGATGCTTTGCCGGGGGTCTCTATCCCTTTGTTTGGGAGCTGCAAGTAAGCTCAGGCCCTGAGCTATGTCACAGCTGTGCCTGTGCCTGGCCATGTACCCTGCTGTCCCCAGCTTGGTGATACAACTTCCTGGCTTGAGCTTGGGCCTGCCTTGCTGTGACAGGCTGTGTGGCAGTCACTGGGCTGTCAGCTGAACCTGGTCACCACTTCTGTAGGCGGTCTCCAGTTTTGCTTGGTGTGGGACTGCAGCTCTTGTAAATCAGGTAACTACACCTGTCTGCCTTGCTGTCACTGTCAGCTTCTGGCTCACCTTCCCTGTGAAGCATCCCCACTCGTGCTGCTCCTCAAAAATGAGAGCACATTGTTTTATCTGCAAAGTCAGGATTGGGGTTTGCATGAGGATTTGTGCATTAGTCTGCTTTTCTCAGTGTTGGAAGATGAAAGTCACTGAAATCAGTTCTGCTCCTCATCTCAAAAAAATAAAGTAGAATGGCAAAGGAGGGATACAGGTGATGAAAAGCATGGAGTAGCTTCTATAAAAGAAACAACTAAAAATGATAAGACTCTTCAGTCTGGAAAGGAGATCACTCATGTGAAACAGGACTCCAAGTTGTGAATGACATAGTGACCTTCAAATAAATGTAGAGCCAACAGATTCAAAAGAAAAAGAAGGACATGGTTCATAACACAACATGTCAGTGGGTTGTGGAAATACTTGCCAATATGCTGTGGAGTCTGAAAGCTTATAGGTATTCAAAAGAAAAGAAGGCATGAAAAAAAAGGTGAAGGAAACTCTACCAACACTCACTTCCAAGACACTTTCTTCAATGATAAAAATCTCTGAGCTACAAATCACCAGATGTTTGAAGCATCATTAAATGCCTGCTGTTCTCATACACTTTCCTAGGCATCCGCTAAGACCCTGCCAGACAGGATGCTGGGCTAGACGGATGTCTGCTCTGACTTGATACAATTGTTCTAATGTTCTTAGCACCCCCGGTTGACACTAAGGAGTCATTTGTGTTGTCAGGATTTGTCTATGGAACAAGGACTTACTGTTTTGAATCTCTAGGGGGAATATAGGAAGTGTAATTTCCCGTAAAAGATTCTGTGCAGCTTCTTTCAGTTCTGCAGTACCTGGAGGATGAACGCAGAGGATGTTTTTTTAAAATGTTACCTATAAATTTGGGGTTTTAATATCACTTTTAAGATTGATATTTTCATCATTTTAATTTTTGAAAATTAATAATACTGTAGAGATAATTATACATGTCTAAAGTAATTTGCAAAGTTTTCCATCAATGATCTCAGTTCTATCCGGAGTGCACTCTATCTGGAGTATCAGAGGTCTGGAAAAGAATATCAGTGCATATTACTGAGGGGTGACACTTGCTCTTGGCCCCTTTTCAATTCCTGTACTTCACTGGGAAGACTAGATAAACACACAGAATGATGGCTGAACTGGTTCACCGTGTTTGTCACTTGATCCCTTCAACTGTGTGTGCCCAGAGAGGAAACAGAAGAGAGAGCGTCTGTGGAGAGGTGAGGATGAGGACCACTAGCTTTGTAATCACAACTCCATTTTCCATTCTTTGAGTAGAGTGAAATGTGAGCTCCCATCTTACATACATTTCAGCTGAGTCATCCAGGCCCTGTGGGAGATCAAACAAGCATTTAAAAGGGGGGGCAAGCTCATTTGAGGAGATTATTAGAGACCAGATGCCAGAAGCATATTGGGAGGGGCAGTATTAAAATAGAGCAAGCTATTCAGGCAGCAGTGATGAATACAATGTACGGAAAGAGACAAAGAAGAGGGAGAAGGTAAAAGAGCAATTTGCGTTATTTGGAATGAGTTCCTTAGATAACTGAACCAAGTGAACCAATGCATTGATACATTTAAAATCGATACATTTAAAATAATTAAATTTAATTAAATAGTTAATAATAAATTTCTTCATATAAATTTGCAAAAATTATCTTGCACTTTGCTGTAAAGATAACTGCAGTATCAACAGAGGAAGATTAAGAGTGTATATGATATATTTCTCTCACTATCTCAAGGACACAGCCTTTTATTTTTATTATCCAGCCTAAGAGGAAAAAAAAAAAAAGAAAAGATAGTTTCTGATAAGACAAACTAAGGAAGAAGGCTTCAAAGAGTCTCAAGCCACACAGCAATGTAGTCTCACACACCAGCATAGACTCTGAAAAGTGCCCATGTTGTGGAGTGGGCATGGAGGAGTTAGATGCCTTTTCATATAGGTTTGAAAGACTGTTGAAAGGACACTGGATGGTGGAAAGTACTGCTAAGATCTGCATCAAAAGCAGTATGACGTTATTTTAGTGTTCTTGCATTGAACAGATGGAAGGAAACCAGGAAACTGACATTGTCCTAGCAGTGCATATCCTCTTTTGTAACTCAATAAGTACCTGAGCTACCATAAAGGGAGGTTNCATTTTCCATTCTTTGAGTAGAGTGAAATGTGAGCTCCCATCTTACATACATTTCAGCTGAGTCATCCAGGCCCTGTGGGAGATCAAACAAGCATTTAAAAGGGGGGGCAAGCTCATTTGAGGAGATTATTAGAGACCAGATGCCAGAAGCATATTGGGAGGGGCAGTATTAAAATAGAGCAAGCTATTCAGGCAGCAGTGATGAATACAATGTACGGAAAGAGACAAAGAAGAGGGAGAAGGTAAAAGAGCAATTTGCGTTATTTGGAATGAGTTCCTTAGATAACTGAACCAAGTGAACCAATGCATTGATACATTTAAAATCGATACATTTAAAATAATTAAATTTAATTAAATAGTTAATAATAAATTTCTTCATATAAATTTGCAAAAATTATCTTGCACTTTGCTGTAAAGATAACTGCAGTATCAACAGAGGAAGATTAAGAGTGTATATGATATATTTCTCTCACTATCTCAAGGACACAGCCTTTTATTTTTATTATCCAGCCTAAGAGGAAAAAAAAAAAAAGAAAAGATAGTTTCTGATAAGACAAACTAAGGAAGAAGGCTTCAAAGAGTCTCAAGCCACACAGCAATGTAGTCTCACACACCAGCATAGACTCTGAAAAGTGCCCATGTTGTGGAGTGGGCATGGAGGAGTTAGATGCCTTTTCATATAGGTTTGAAAGACTGTTGAAAGGACACTGGATGGTGGAAAGTACTGCTAAGATCTGCATCAAAAGCAGTATGACGTTATTTTAGTGTTCTTGCATTGAACGGATGGAAGGAAACCAGGAAACTGACATTGTCCTAGCAGTGCATGTCCTCTTTTGTAACTCAATAAGTACCTGAGCTACCATAAAGGGAGGTTTAGCCTTAGCAGTTTGGGCATTATGTTTCTTGCACCATAGGGTGGAGAAGATACCCACTGGTGCTGTGAGACATACCTGTAATTCTGCATAGTTCTGCCTATGGTTTTCTTCATGTTGGAAGGGACCTCTGGAGCTGTTTTAGTCTAACCCTACCACTCAAATCACGGCTAACTTAAGTTCGTTTACTCAGGACCTCATCCAGTTGAAATACAAATATCTCCAAGATGGAGATTCCACAACTTTGTTTGGCAACTTGTTTCAGTTGTCATCAACCTTCAAAGTAAAAATATTTTACTTTAATCTAGTCTGACTTTTCTGTTTGCAGCTTACGTGCATTGGCTGTTGCGTTTCTAGTCTGCACTTCTGACAAGAGTCTGACTGCATCGCCTCTAGCCTCCCATTACATAGATCAAACATCAGTAAGGTATTTCCTTAACCTTCTCAGGGATAAATAAATCCAGTTCTTAGCTTCTCCTTGTACATCACGAGCTCCAGCTCCATAACCAAGTGGTGGTCCTCCACCAGACTTGCATCAGTGTGGCCGTATCTTTCTTACACTTGGGAGCTCCAAACTGGAAATGACCCCACAACCATTAATAGGCAATTTACCCTCAGCTTAATCCTAAACTCTGACAGAATTTTATCACTTTAGAGCAAAAGTAATTGTTTTCATACTGAAGTTGAAAGGCATCTACATTTAAGCAGCTTCAAAACTTGTGAAATGCTGCTCTTAATGACATTTTGAAACAGTGGAGAATCTGTACTTCACTTAAATTCCTTCAAAATTACTGGCTCCTTCAGAAGACTCTTCTCAACCTCAGAAACTATGTTCTTTTTCTCTTCTGTGAAATATTTCTTGCCTGTTTCTCACACATGCTACAGTAGTAACATCTCTGAGTTCTTCCTTTTGTCCTTTTTGGGTAACAAGAGCTTACTGCACTCTGCAGTTCACTTATCCTAGGAAGCATAACAAAGAAGAATGTTTACTGTCTTGCTCACATGCATAATATTTTTACTACGCAGACCTAGAACAAATAATACAATTAATAAATTTTTTATTTTATATAAATTGCAATTAAGACTTAATTTGAAAAAAAGCTGATGCAAGAATCCATTTGTTCATAAAACTCTTAATTGCTTAGATTTTTTGACAGTGCTTTTCAAATTAGAAGCAATATCTCAAATCTCTGCCAAAAGAAAGGTCAATTGCCCAGTCTTTTCTCATGTACTTACGAGTAGCATCTCTATTTATATCGCTGAGGGCAGAAACTTTTTTTATATATATTATATACATTGTAACATAGCATGTTTTTATTCAGCTTGGAAATGTTAAGACAGTAAGTAGTTCACAATCTTCATCTGTGGTAGTAGTGAAGCCAGAGGTGATTCTAAGCCTTTCTTCGCCACGCTTTTACATGTTTTCTGAGAGTAAGTGATTATTATTATATGTTATCTACAACACAGCTAGTATACAAGAGGAAAAATACTGCTAGCATGTGCATTGCATGGATGTTGGAGAGAAAAATTAGCAACATTGGGAAGAATCAGTTTTCTCAGTATTTGCAAAAGCTCAATGTTTTCAACTCTAATGCATATATATGCTTGAATCAGTTCTTGCAACGTGACATCAGTCAGATAAATACAACAGTACTCAAATCCAGAATAACATTTCTATGTTGAACATGCAATTTTTCTGTAACTTTTCTATATTTGCACTCTGTAGCCCAGCAAGGTCAGGTTTTCACATTGCAATGTTTTATAACCACACTGAGGCTTCTGAATCCCACCTTTCAGCTTTACACCATTAAAATCCAGTGTCTCCCCTCAGCAATCCGAGAGCTCATGCTACAACTTGACTCTAGAAAAAAGAATTGTAAGTTTCAGTGAAAAGTAATGTGACAAGTAATGTCAAAACATACCATGTAGCCTTCCAGAAAACCAAGAATGGCCCTTATCTTGATTTTAAGACACTCCTAGGAGACGATTAATGATCAAAAACCAGCTGTGCTGCTTAAGATTAACAGAGCAGCCCACTCAAAATGGTGTGAATACATTGGTTTATGAGCATTCATAGAATAAGAACTTGACCAGCTATACTTTCCATCCGTAAATGGATCTCACCTACCTGAACATGTAAGCAACAGGTGACCTGAACTTGGGGTTGGAGATCAAGCCCTGTAGCCTTTCCTGTGCTAAAAAAAAACTGCCCTCAGGTGGTATATACACACACACAATGTTTAATTAAAAAAGCCCAACTCATGTGAAACTCCAGTGAGTAAATAAGAAGAATGAGAAAAAGGCCAAGTAAGAAAAAGGATGCAAGTAAAAAGACTTGTGGTGATGAAGAATATGAGGAACAAAGAAAAGAAGCGTTAAACAGTCAAATGCTGAGAAAATGTGCATTAGAGCATCAATCTGAAACCCAGTGGGGCACAGCATAGCAATTCTACCATGTTTAAGAGTGTCATTTTAATACCTGAAAATTAAGTATAAACTGAGTACGAGTCAGTTCAGTACAGCTGCCTCATCCAAATACTGCACCTCAGTCCTCAGAGAAAGACTAAGTAGGAAATTGTTAATTTTCAGAGACATTAAACAATCATGTAGGGAGAAAAGCAGAATTCAGAAAGTCCAGGTTTATATGTTAGTTTAGACTCTGAATCCCAGTTGTGGCGATGACGTCCCCAGCTTTGCATAGATCAGTCTTGACACCAGACCAAGCAATGTGTGTCAATGGAAGGGCGGTGCATGCAGCTGCCAGCAACCACATCATCCAATACACACAACCCACGTTGGGCATGAAAAGCCATCTTCTGTAAAGGAACTGAGCCTCATTAGGCCTCTTTGTCTGCTCTACCCTCATAGCTGCATTAGTCAGTTTATCAAGTGTTTGCATCATGAACAAGTGTCAGCTGATACCATATTTAATGTTCAAACTTGAATGTAGAAGAAAATTCTGTAAAAGGCTGTGGAAGGACAGGTATTTCCCTGCAGCCTGTGGAGAGCTCATGCTACAACAGGAAAAGTGTGAGGAGGAAGGAGCAGCAGAGAGGTGCTGTTATGGACTGACCACAGCTTCCCATTCCCCATCCCTTATGCCACTCAGGGGGGAGTGGTTGAGGAGTCAGGAGTGAAGGGGTGAAGTTAAACCTGGGAAGAAGGCATTGGGGAGGGGGAAGATGTTTTAGTTTTGTCTTTGTTCCTCACCATCCTTCTCATTTTTAATTGGCAACAAACTACATCTAGTGTAGGCCCAAGTTGAGTCGGTTTTGCCCGTGACAGTAATTGGTCAGCGGTCACCCTGTATTTGCCTCAACCCATGAGCTTTTCCCTCTTATTTTTTTACCATGTGCCATTGAATAGGAGGAGTGAGAGAGCAGCTGGGGCGGGGGGGGGGGTCTGGCAGACAGACAAGGTCAACCCACCACAGTAATAGTTAAACTCGTGTTTAGCATGGCTGGTTTTATCACATCTGTCTCAGTTGAACATAATGCAGAATTTGAAGGGAAGCCCAAGGAAGCTCATTCACTATTGCACTCTCCCTCATTGCTGCTCTGTCACCAAGGGGATCTACAGCAGCAACATTTACCTTTTGGCTAGTTAAGCAAAAGGCAGCTTTGCACCACGTGCCTTTCCAGCTGTGCAAAGAAAACCAGTAAATGCTGAGTAGAACAAAGTTCAAGGGTCTGTTTGTTAAAAATTTTGCTGGGGTAGTGAAAGCTGCTTTACTCACAGAAGGCAGTGTTGTTTAACCTTAGTATGGTGCATAACATAGTATGTCATGTAGCATGTAGACGTGGCACTACCTGGCAGAAGCTCTAGGCATGTATTACCATGTAGAAGTGTTCTGATACTTATGCCGTTTCATCCACACTTTCAGTTCCTTTGCTTTTAAGCTTATTTATGGCAATGCAAAGTTAGCTCACCCCTAGCTACAGTTAGAACAGGAAACACTTTCCTGAGTAAGCATATATTAATTTAAACAAGCTGTTCATATTTTCCTTTTCTGGTACAATCTTGTTGCTCGTTCACCAACTGAATGAGTCATGAAAACCAGTTAGAATCAAGAGTTAATGTTAAAATGCTTTGGCATTTCCATGTCCACATCTTATCATTTGAAAAGGAAATGTTACACTGCCCATCTCTTTTCTTAAGTTGCTTAAACGTCTATCTTAACTATACTGTATGAGGTCAAGTTGCTCATGGGCGCTGGTCTGACATGCAAGAAAACAGGCTTCTGGTTGATACAAAGGAAATACATCTCAAGGAGTAGCTTGCTCAGAATCTTTCTTTAAAATTTAATTTACCAGAGATGACAGAGAAATTATTCCTGCTCAGGAAACAATCAGATAATGAGGAAAGGCCTGAGGCTTTTAAACACAGTACTTCTACTTCCCTAAGTGGGATTTGTGGTAATGGCCAGTAAGTTTCTGTCAAGTTGCTTCTTCGAATGGAATGTCATTTACTTGCTTTGGAAAGGAATATTTCTGAGTCTGGAGGTGGTTTATTTACTTTTTAAGGTAGTTTTAACTAATTAATTGTCCTGGTTTCAGCTGGGATAGAGTTAAGTTTCTTCATAGTAGCTTGTGAGAGGCTGTGTTTTGTATTTGTGCTGAGAAGAAGGCGGATAACACACTGATGTTTATAGCTGCTGCCAGGACAGTCAAGGACTTTTCAGCATCTCTGCTGTGACAGTGTCTGCAGGTGCAGGAGAAGCTGGGACAGAGCACAGCCCCAGTTACTAGCCTAGGATTAGACCTCAGGTTTAGGTTTGGGACCCAAATTGGCCAATGGTATGTTCCATATCACACACAGCATGCCCACTATAAATGTGAGAGCTCTCTGAAAGTTCTCTCTCTTTTCAGGTCAGTTCTCACTCTTGGGGTGGTTCCTCTCCCAGGGTTGTTTCCCTCCCTAGGTCAGATCTTGGTCTTGAATGCTTGGGCTTTTAACTCCTTTTCTGGGATTGCAGTTTCAGGACTCTCCCTGCTCCAGGATCATTGGCCAGGAACAGGCTGAGCCTTGGTCATCGGGTGGTGAGCAGTATCACTGTGTATCACTCATCTGTATATTTTACTATTATTATAATTATGATTACTATTTTCAATATTATTGCAGTTTAGTTATTAAATTGTTCTTATCTCAACCCACATGTCTCTTTTCCTTTTACCCCTCTAATTCTTTCCCCCATCCCTGGGAGGGGCGAGGGTGAGCGAGCGGTTGTTTTATTTTGGCTACCAGCCAGGATCAAAACTACAACATTAATAAAGAACAAGTACTTCTATGGGCATCAAGTTCTGTTTGCAGCACTGATGCCTGCTGCACACCAAAACCCCACATCATTCTGACAACAGCATCAGCAGCATCTTGTTGAAGTCCCAGTGGCAAGGTAAGGAGTGTCTTTGCAAGACTGGTTGCAAGCAATCCTGAGCTTGCTCTGTGTTATCAAAAAGACTCATAAAGACTATCCTCAAGTATTTGTCTGAGGGACCTTGAAAAATGCACTTAAAAGTTCTTCTAAAATTCAGAGGGGAAAAAAAAAGGGAAGGGAGGGGAAGGGGAAGGGGAAGGGGAAGGGGAAGGGGAAGGGGAAGGGGAAGGAAAGAATTACTAGTACTGGAAAGAAAATGAAGTCCCTACTCGAAAAGCGTATTTACAGATATTTACTATCAGTTTTTAATACTGTTATAGTCTAATGAAGAACATCTTCAAGAATTAATGAAGCAGGAAAAGGACCTAAAGAGTTTTTAGAAAAGCATTTAACTCTTCACTGTACCTGCTGTCCTGTATTTGAAGAGCCCTATATGTCACAAAGACCATCTTCCTTTTTGACCAGTTCATTCGCCATCTCACAGCAAAGTTTCTTGAAATATCATCTGCACAAAGTCCATTAGAGAACATGAGCAAGAATATCTCTGTATTGTGTCTGTTTCAAACACGAAATATGTGGTATTTATGCATACCAAATAACTATTTTTCTACTGGACTTCTGCATCAGGTCAATTTGTCAATGTGATAAAATCCACATTCTGCATTTTGTCATTAAACTGAGCAGATAGGTTCAAATTAGATTTCTACAAGGTAATTCTTTAAAACTTTGCAATCAAACATTCACAGTTTGTAGAAATGTTATAGAACATCTCTAAAAATGAAAGAAAAGGAAGAAGACACAATTTTGCTACCTTTGGGAAGCAGCGTCAGATTGTTGTGAAGTTTAAATACGCATCAGATGTGGAAAGACAGCTGAAATGCTAAAAACTTCATATAATTTAAAGTGTTACACACTGATGTCATATTAGGCAGCAAGAACATGAATTATGGGAAATGCATTCATTTGTTTTGTTTAAAAAAGTAAGGTGGAGATACACTAACTACAAAACCTTGTTTTCTCAAGCTTCTTTAGTCATGAAACACTCTCCATATAATAATATAATATCTGGTATGCTCTTGAATAGCTTGACAAGTTGCAATTTCATTCAATTTTGGCTTCAGTTCTTGCTGTCATGGAAAGAAGAGTTGTTTCAAATAAAAAATATAAGATGAAAGGAGTGAATCTGAAGCAAGGTTCCTTAGATAAATGACCTTTCAATTTAGGACAGACATGACTATTATGTAATTGGCAAAAAAGTGTAGATTACGTATATTTAATTAACAAGACCCCAGAGCACACCAGAGGCTGAAACAGAGACAGGCGTATCTTAGTTTGTGATTCTACTGCTCTTTCTCCTATTAATTCGAACCCTACTCCATGCTCTTTTGTTGTGTTTGTTTGTCTCTTATGCTAATTGCAGTTTTAGCCTTCCTTATGGAATTGCAATTTACATTTTATAACATTGTATGCTTTATCCATTTATCCTCTTGTAGCTCCCAGCCCATACGTTTTGAATTAGATCCGTCTGTAACTGGGTATATCAAGTCTGTTGGAGTGTCTATAGCTGGAGATATATGCCTGTGTGCTCGATTACATTGTCAAGTCTTTCGCTATAAATTTAGTGATTATGTACAAGTTTCTTTAAAAAAGGTGGAAGAAAAAGAGAATTGATTTGGAAGATGGAGAACCCTTATGCAGGTAACATTTCTTTCTTGTGTATTCTGTTACAATAAACTAGTCGCTGACTGGACATAAGGTTTCATACAATTCCTCTGTCAACAACAATTAAAACTTTCTGGAGTTATCTCACCAATCAATGGCAAAACAATCAGTATTTTTGTGTAGATTCCTCTTACATGTAAACTAGACAGCCATTTCAACAATTAAATGTGAAAGACAGCACAAGGAGCATAATTTAGCTGTATTGGTGATTTCAAAATTTGGCTTCAGTTCAGACCAGACATATTAAGCTTCAGAAAACTGACATCATTTTCCTTGCTGATTCCTCTACCCAAGGGCCACTTTTAAAAGTGCTAGAACCTAGTTTCATGTGTCTTTAGATATGTGAAGGTAGAGTTGGAGAAAAAAAACAAAATACCAAAATGAGGGCTTTGAGGACACTATTGTATGGGCAACTTGTACTAAAAACATTGAGATGGGCTGCTGGGAAGACCACAGAATCCCAGATTAGTTGATGGTAATATTTAAATACTCTAATAGTTACTTAGGAGGGTCCTGAAGCCATAAATTTTGCTGGAGAGAGAAGAGAAAGCATGTCTTGATGCTTGTAATTCATAGGAAAAAAATTTAAAAAGCAAAGATACAATGCTTGGTTTTCTAAGAATTAGAAAAAAACCAAGCACATAACCCTGGGTAAGGACAGAAAACTAAGGAAAATGTAACAACAAAAGAATGTGTCACAGCAAAAAAGCTGATACAGACAACACTGAAAGGTATTTCTAAATTCTGAGCCTGCCTGAACTGATCTGCATAGACAAGAAAGAGAAAAAGGCAAGGTGGTGCAGAAATACAGAAAGACTGAAAAGAAACACAGTGACTTAATCCAGAATAATATATTTTTTAAATGATAATGTTTTTTAATACCATAAGCCAGACTACTATGCCCATGATCTTATTAACATGTCCCTTAATGGAAAACTCTAGGCATGGGCTCAGAGTGTCTTAGTGGGTTCTGGCAGAATGAAAAGTAGTTAGTAAAGACAATTAATTACTGCATTGTGTCCAAAAAGGGGTAAGGGTTACAGTGAGTGACAAATTGTTTTAACTGATTTGTTGGGTGAGCTACTTGCCTATTTTCTAATTCCTCTTTCCTTTTTCTTCCCTGAGCTAGGCCCTTCTCACTCATAGTCACACAATTAAGTCTGTTTGTCCAGCCAAGAAAAACGTTTCCCTGCTTTTCTGAGGGACCTTCTGAGGTTGAGTGATGCCTGACACCTGAGGCTTGTACAGTCTTTGGCTATAAATTAGTCTTTAGCAAACACAGCAAAGGCATGGCTTGCTTGAGATGGTGCTCAGGTCTGTTGCTCACCAAGTACCCAAGGAGAAATTTTGACTGGCAGAGAGAGAAGTTAGGGAGACAGGTGACAGCAGTCAGCTTGTGCTTGAGGCTGCAGAGGTTGGTAATTCTGTCTGATCTTGGCCAGAAACTGGACACTGCCGACGTAGTACGTCCGGTTCCCCTCCCCTGAATTCAGAGCCTGCACAGGGCTTGAGCTGCTTGCTGAAAGCAGATGCTGAGCTCCGGTGTCTTGCAGAGAGGTCAGGTGTGCAGACCATCCTGGGGTTAGTGCATATGGGGCTACTTGGCAGTGTGGGCTGGCGGTAAAAGTGTAGGTGCCTGTGGGCTTTTTGAAGATTTTATCACATGGGTAGCCTGCTTTAACACATGTATTTCAGGAAGTTTTATCATCTTATTACAGAATACAAACCATTACTTGGTGGAATATATTAATTAAACTGGCAGAATATCACTGAGAGAGAGATATAGCAAAAAACACATTCTTAGGTCTTACATAGACCTAAGGCTGGGACATTGTTATTCTATTACTTCCACTGACACTCTGCAGAATAAAGCTTTCAATAACTAAGGAAAAGGCATGGAGAGAAGAGTATTAAATTCAATGAAGTGTTGTCTGCCTCAGAGTAAAAATCTCCCCTGGGAAGATGAAAAAAATAATGCTGTATTAGCTGGCTAGTTCAGAACCATTTCTATATCTTAATGAAAGAAATTCTGGAATTACATATTACTCATCTTGGGTGGAAGGAGAAATTTGTATAAACTTGTCTTGGTGGTTATGGGCAGTTATTGTCTGTCATAGCCTTTGAAAAAAAGATTGGCCAGTTGCTGGCTAGGACATTTGAAAATAGGACGATGTATACAGAAGGGAGGAGTCAAAATACATATGCTTCATGGCTGCAGAAGCTTTAACAGAACATACTAAGATATAAAATATGGAATCAAATAATATTTAACAATGGAGCATTACCACAGCAAATGCAGGAAATATTATAAGTAGTATTTATGTCATAAGCATTATTTCATACTGGTTGCATCACCATTTAATTGCTTGTATAATGAATGGGATCTTTAGTTTTACTATTAACATTATTTTATTACAGTTATAAGTTTATATTTTAACTGTAATATAATGAATATGACTTTTACAATTATATTACAGCTCTAATGTTCTTGTAATTCAAAAAGCCAACCATGTCCTGGGCTGCAAGAGAAGCATAACCAGCAGGTCAAGGGAGGTGATTCTCCCCCTCTGCTCCACTCTCGTGAGACCCCACCTGGAGTGCTGTGTTCAGCTCTGGAGTCCTCAGCACAGGAAGGACATGGACCTGTTGGAGTGAATCCAGAGGAGGGCCATGATGATGGTCAGAGGGATGGAGCACCTCCTGTACAAGGACAGACTGAGAGAGTTGGGGTTGTTCAGCCTGGAGAAGACAAGGCTCTGGGGAGACCTTATAGCAGCCTTCCAGTACTTCAAGGGTGCCCACAGGAGAGATGAGGAGGCACTCTTCATCAGAGAGTGTAGCAATAGGACAAGGGATAGTGGCTTTAAGTTGGAAGAGGGTAGATTTAGATTAGATATTAGGATGAAATTTTTCACTGTGAGGGTGGTGAAGCACTGGAACAGGTTGTGGCTGTCCCATCCCTGGAGGTGTTCAAGGCCAGGTTGGATGGGACTTTGAGAAACCTGGTCTAGTGGGAGGTGTCCTTGCCCATGGCAGGGGGGTTTGAACTCAATGATCTTCAAGGTCCTTTCCAACCCAAACCATTATATGATTCTGTGATCCTGTAATAATTAAAATGAACAATATTTCTAGCACAGGCTCACTTGTATCCGTGTCACTAATATTTCATACATGGTTATTCTTTTGAACATTTTTATTAATGGTCTGAAATGCCAGGCTGGGAGACTGTGATGGCTAGGATGAAGACTGAACTGCCTGTGGCAGAACATGACTCAGAGCAGCCCAAGACAGAGCGGCAAGATAAACTCTCAGAGAATTATTGAAAGAAACCAGGGTCAAATTATAAGGTATAAAATGTAGCTGCCTACAGTTATTTCAAACGTTCCCACCAAAGTAGCCATTGAGGCAAAATTAGTAAATGGTTAGACAGTGAAGTGGTTAAGAAGTCCTCCAGAAAAATAAAAGTTAGACAGAGACCTTGACAACTTACTGCAAACTTTTTTTCTACATTTTCCATAGACATCTGAAAATTTTAGAATGCAAGCCAGACTGTGAAAAGACTAGTGTGAAATACAGGTTGCTTTTGCGTGAATGAAGAGGTACGAGCATTGGAAAGAGAGCAAAACATAAGAAAAGGCAGTTTAAAATTTGGAAAGATTTTACTATGTCCCAGAACAAGAGGAACAAAAGCTAGATGTATGTCTTTCAGAGCAGTTTTTTGAGTGTTTGAAACATATAATAGAAAAATCCAGTCAGCAATGATCTTGCATGCACTTTATCAGCTGCTGGTGCACTTTTCACAGAGAAAATTTGTCTCCTAAGTTTTAGGTTGTGACAACAGTACTTGTTTTATCTGCTAGCACTTAGTCTGTGCATCTTTAACAAGAGGCGACTGGTTGAGGAGAGCCTGCTGGAGATTGTCCTGAGCTGGGAGTGCCTACAAAGGCACCCCAGAGCTGCCAGGGCTGGGAGAGAGGCAATGAGGAGCTGTGAGTCTGTAACTCACACAGGCTGCACATTGGTAGAGTCCTATAGGCACGGGAGCTTTTTCAGAGCTGAAGGCTGCACACTTTTTTTCACAAGTTTATACTGCTTTCCACTCCTATTCCTGTTTCATCCTTGCTTCACAACTTTCCCTTGGAGTAGTCAGCTTAAACAAGCATTGGTTTTGCAGCTGTCCATATATCACATAAACTGTTGGAGTCAGTGTCAGCAGCAAGAATTTCCCATGCTTTCAGCATTTTTCTGCAAAATGTTAGTAACATTTGGGAAATGAACAGCATGTGTTCCCAGAGCTCCTTGTGAAAACAATGGGAGTCTGAACTGTTCAACTGTGTGAAATCGTCCAAGATTATTGACTCTTTCTTAGTCTTGAATACATCTTGCATATATCTATGGAAACCTTAGGGAAAGGTGTGATTCTGTCCAAACCAGCAGATGTAAATGAATGAAAATAGCCACGGTGGTAAAATGCCAGAGTAGCCCCAATTCAGTCACCTCTTTTCTCACAGTTTATAGACAGCACGCTTTTTTTTTGTGGTGTTCTGATTCACTACTTGTGGGATATTTCGCTTCTGCTTTTCCAGAGTGCTGTGGTAGGAAAGGGAACATGTTCATTGCCCCTCACAACAATTGAGTTCTGCTCATTACGAATCAGTTCTAGATAATATAGAAAGCAATACAAAAACTGAAGCTTTCAGAAAGAGGGAATGGCATGGCTCACATCATTTCCTCTTTTGCTTCATACAGTTTGCTAACTGCATAAGAACTAGACAATATTATATATATACAGAAGTCTTTATGCTATAATGCATGTGATGCTAAATGTTTTTATCTAGAAATAGCATAAATTGTTTTAAAATATGAATGTTTGAATAGTCTTTGATAAATCAGCAGTATAGCTATATCCCCAAAATGTTGAGTAAACAAAGCCAGAACATGTCAGTATGCCTTGTACACAGACTGCAGGCAGCACCAGGTTTAACTTACGACCAAATGCTTAACTTGCATTAAGATCTTTCATCAAAATGTATTCATAGCCACAGCACACACCTTCACATTCTGAGTAAACATATTGCTTTTAATTTTCCTGTTGATAAAATTAAGTTACAAGGAATAATGAAGAGGTTTTAATGTTCTGATCAAAATATTATATGTTGTTCTATAGATTACCAGAATCGATGCTGTCTTGAATTTGACAGCTATTTTATCATACGTGACAAAGGAACAAGTGTTTCCTCCTCCTGAGGAGCGGAAAACACGAAAGAAAAATTAGAAAAATTTGTCAGCTATCCTAGTAGTCTTCGAGAGATTTTAGGAGAACCTTCTTAATCTTTTCAGAAAATAAGAATATGTTATGCCTTTTAAACATTCTCACATATAAAACATGAAACTCTAAGATTATACATAAAAAACAATATTCTACCATCATGTTGTTTTCCAATGTGGTGAAATTAATTGGCAAAAGTCCATCATTTCTATTTGAAAGTGTTCCCATGTTCACTCAACCTCTGTGTAAGGAAGAAAATAAATAATCTTCTGAAATTTGTACAGAAAGAGAAATATTACTTTCTTCCCCATACCTCATCATGCTTCAAAGACTAACCGGGCAAATGGAGCTGAATATAATAGTGCATAATCAGAAACTTTATTTCTCATGTCTGACTTCTTTGGGTACTTGCAGAGGGGAAAAATATGGGATGGGAGGAAGCTATTGGAACAGGGAACTTCTTTTTTCTGAATTTAAAACTCTGCTATAATAAGAGAAGACACAAACTGCATTTTTTTTCCTCTCTCCTCTGAGCCCTTCTGAAATCATCACTTGTAGCTCCTAAGGTTTTTTTTTGTCTCTGTAAGCATACAGATATTCAAAAGAATTCTGTTTCTCATGCCTGAAAATGTGGAACTTCACAGATTATGAACTTGCAGCAAACAATATGTCCTTCTAGAAACTTTTAAGGGAAAAGAAAGTTGGTTTTGGTTTGAATCTTATCTAGGCCACCTACCCAACCCTTTATTAGCATTAAGAAATTTATCAGTGGCTGTAACAGAAACTGATGGTTTCTAACATGTATAAATATTTCTCTTTTTTCTGTCAATATTTAAAAAGAAACAAGTGAGAAAGGGATGTTGTGCCACAAAGCTAGGACACTAGGAGAAATCTGGATGCACAATGAGGTCCTTTGAATAAGAGTCAGTGATACACCACTCCACAGAATGCAGTGCCTTGATGGGGCTGGGTCCAGTAAGAATACAGGCCTTTAGATTGTGATTAGTAAGAACCCCGTATTTGAAGATTTTTCACCACATATTTTCCTTAAGTGCCTTTTCTGACATTTGAGAAAAGGTACAGAACAACTCTGTATAATACTTGGTATTTAATATTTGTAACATTTCTGCAACTTTGAATTGACTTCTGCTCATGTGCTTGTTATAACTCAGTACATTTTTAGAGACTTATATTCTCACAATTTCTTATTTATTCCTGACTGAATAAAGCAATAGCTTCTCTAAAGATGAGAAAAATGTATGTTCTTTGTTATGCTCTCTCTTCACAGTTCTAATAGATCTTATCTCATCTGTTCGTCTTATGGAGTGTCAATTTAACTGTAGCCAGTCCAGTACACTGATTTCACCTCCTGAATTTAAAGGCTTAAGATAATTTATTTTCACAGTGGAAAAAGGCTCTGCTACTTCCAGTATCTGATGTCTATTTCATCTATGGCAGATGCTGGGACCCTGTGAGTAATACCTCTTTTTACCTGAATGCGTTTAATTTAGCAGTCTTTCACAGTTGTTTAATTCATCACAGCTCATTAATGCACATTCATACTACCGGTATAGATACATTTTTCTTCAAAAAATCAGTAAAATGAATGTATTAAAATGGTTCCACCAACCCTTGCTGCTAAGATTCCTCAATGGAATTTGCAAATTAGTTGGGGAATGAGTACATGTTCAGAAACAATACAAAAAAGACAATTATACTTTGCAGCAAAACACACCAGCCAGTAAAACCTGAAACAAGAGGAGGAGCCTACAGACTAGAGGAGCCTCTAAATAGTAGAACAATTTTTTTTAATATATACTGCTCAGTCTATACATGACAGTCTCAGTTATGTTCTTCTTCAACACATTTTTGAGATTTCATTTCCATAGTGCTGAACATTGATGTTTGCTGTATTTTTTCCAGCAGTACAGTACAGCTCAGCTAAAGACTGAATTTACTGAAGTAAACAGCTTTTTGGAAAATATGTTTTTTGAGAAGGGACAGGGATCTCTGGGATCTCTGGGATGGATGTTCTATCGCAGAGACATCTGTGACACTAGCTCCCCACCTGACAAGCACAGTTTCTGCTGGAAAATACTTGTTGAATTTCAGAAAGAAGTATTCTGCAGTGTCCAGATCTGTATACTCACTACATCCTTCTGTGAGGAATATCCTACTATTGCATAGCTAAAATAATTCTTCCACCAAAGTGCAGTAAGACAAACAAAGTGAAGTTATTCACAACCTCCAGAGAGCTTTGATTTCTGCCTCCATCAATACATATTAGATATACTAATCCATCAATATAATAGATATTCAGTATCTATTTCTATGTTAAAAAATGGTCTTGGTAGAAACATCTAACTGCTAACTTTGTGGTTTACTACCTGCAGCTATCTGCAGTTAAGATTGTCAGTAATTATATGTCTTGAAATGATGGTGCAATTAGAATAGGATAGACTATTTCTGTTGGAAGGGACTTACAATGATCATTTAGTCCAAGTGCCTGACCAATTCAGGGCTAACCAAGTTAAAGCATGTTGTCAAAGACATTGTCCAAAAGCCTCTTAAACACTCACAGGCTTGAGACATCAACCACCTCTCTAGAAAGTTTGTTCCAGTGTTTGACCACCCTCTTAGTAAAGAAAGGCTTCCTAATGTCCAGTCTAAACCTTCCCTGGCACAGCTTTGAACCATTCCCATACACCCCATCACTGGATGTCAGGGAGGACAGCTCAGAACCTCCCTTTCTGCTTTCACTCCTCAGGAAGCTGTAGAGAGCAATGAGGTTGCCCCTCAGCCTCCTTTTCTCCAAACTAGACAAGCCCAAAATCCCTATCCGCTCCCCATGGGACATTCCTACCATCCCTTTCACCAGGCTTGTTGCCCTCCCCTGAATGCATTCAAGGATCTTCACACCCTTCTTAAATTGTGGAGCCCAGAACTGCACACAGTACTCCAGGTGATACTGCACCAACACTGAATACAGTGGGATAATCACCTCTTTCTGACCAGCTGGTGATGCTGTGTTTGATACACCCCGGGGTGGGGTTTGTCCTCTTGGCTGCCAGGACACACCCTTGACTCCTATTGACCTTGCTGCCGACCAGCACCCCCAGATCTCTTTCTGTAGGGCTGCTCCAGCCCCTCCTCTCCAAATTTATACTTGTGCCTGGCGTTACTGCATCCCAGGTCCAGAATCTGGAATTTTGACTTCTTAAATTTAATCCCATTAATCATTGCCCAATGCTCTGATCTGTCTAGATTACTCTGCAAGGCCTCTTGTCCCTCAAGAGAGTCAACAGCACCTCCCAGTTTGGTATCATCAGCAAACTTGTTAATGGTGCATTCAACTCCTGCATCTAGATCTCTGATAAATATATTGAACAGGACTGGCCCTAAAATTTAACCCTGAGGACCACTGGCAATGACTGGTCACCAGCCAGATGTAGCCCCATTCACCACAACCCTTTGAGATCTTTTTTCCAGCCAGTTCTTCACCCAGTGTGCCATGAACCTGCTTGTCCCACAGTTGGACAACTTGTCCAGAAAGATGCTGTGAGGGACAGTATCAAAAGCCTTCCTAAAATCCAGAAAAACTACATCCACCATCTTCCCTTCATGCACTGGGCAACTGACCTTATTGTAGAAGGATATCAAATTAGTTAAACAGGTCTTTCCCTTTGTGAACTCATGTTGCTTGCTCCTTATTGCTGGTGGCAGGCTCAACACCCCTTTTCTAAGCATCCTATAATATGTTCTTTGGAGTTGATGATCTGGTGAGTCTACACTTGAGCTGAGGAATCCCTTCGTTATGTTTTTTCAACCTGGCAACAAGAGCAAGTTAGTAAGTTATTCAGTTTTTTTCCACCTTTAAGTTCACAAAACTAAACTGTCTTCTCTAACATATGCTTACCTATGATTACTTAAAAAAAAAAGTGGGAGGGGAGGGGGCATATGGCTCCTATCTGTTACAGCTAATCAAGAGAAGAACCATGCATCAGAAAGCCTGTGAACATACTGGAATGCAGAAGATGCCCACAAGGACAAGTGCAATGTCATGCACACTTTTGAAAGTTCAGTAGAAGTTACACATCCCACTCTATGTGATACTGGACCCAGGAGTAGAGTGTTACTAATTGAAAAGGAAACATTAGCTTTCTTGATAGATCCAACATAAGGAATATGTATGGAAGGAGTGTGACTGATTTACAGGCAAGATCTAATGTAAAGGAAATGCAGGGGGAGAAATAGATCATATCAAAACAAAATAGTGCCCAGAAGTGTTACACGGGAACAAATTCTGTAATGATTCTTGCTGTTCAAATGAGAAGTTGCTCCTTGGCTGTTTTCGAGCACTGCAGCTGGCTCCCTTTGAAAAGAAATGGGGAATTGGTTTGGAGGGGAAGAGTGCTCTGTGTGTGTGATATGGATGAGATGTCACTGGCTGTTGTGCTCCACCCAACACAGTCTGCCAACAGCAAAATGATGCTCTTATGGAGCCTTCTGCTCCCAAATGCCACAAAGTAGATAAATGCAAAGAATTACATGCAGTCTTCAGAGGAACTTCATTTTTTGTTTGTTTCCTTTCTGTTCTGAAACAGAAGTAACTACACATGGCAAAACTCCCTTGAAACACAGTTCTTATTTCTCATTTGTCCTTAATGGTATAAGTTATGACTATGTACTCCTAAGCTTGTTTTTCTGGTCAAATAAACTAGATCAAACTAAACAAAATTCTCTAGTCAGTATGCATTTTTTTTTTACCTTATGAAACTTTTAGAGTGGGCATCAATTACAAAATAATTTAATGGTGGTATGATCTTAGTTCTAATCTCTGTTTTTTGTTCAAGCCTAACCTATTCATTTGCTGGAATTTTAGTTCCTTCTTTTGCTGGATTAATGTCTTATAAAAACAGATACTCTGTTATAAGATAACTGAGGTTTTTTTTTATTCATGCTTTTACTAACAGTTGTCACATGCCAACTGTTAATCTCTTGATGTTGTGTAATGACATAGATATTTGGAGAACTAGAAGTTAAAGTTGTGGGAAGAAGTTTTAATATTTGTCACTCATTCCAAGTCACAGATTCAAGGTATTTCTTACACCTGCCTTATTTAACTTCTTGTACCTCCCAACCCTCTTTTACTCAGCAAACACTCCTCTGCTGAAAAGTTGTTTTGCTTACTTATGTTTCCTTGACCATGTATAATATGTCATTTATTGTACACCATTGCTCTTCTGTTAATCTCCTTATGCTGGTTTTATCTTCTTGTTTTTAAGTTAACCTCTCACATGTAAGATAACAGCTGAGCTGAGACTATCTCTGTGAGGCTGACTTTGTAGCTCTTTCATAAGCAGAATATCAGTGGGGCAGCAGAAGGGAAAGAGGAGCATGATTATTTGTTGCTGTTACTAGTGCATAAAACCATTTGTTCAGTTCAGCGTAACAGCAGTCGTTGAGACTTGCCACAGCAGATCATATGCATGGCAGCACTCCATTTGATTGGAAAGAGTGGCTTTCAGGGTATAACAAATACTACCTTTTTCACTAGGAGGGTAGTCAAGGAGTAGATCTGATCACCTAAGGAAGTCATGTGCAATCATCATCCTGGGAAGTTTTCAAGACCAGACTGGATAAAATCCTCAATAACAAGGTCTGACCTCATAGCTCACCCTTTTTTTGAGGTCAGCAGCTTTTGACCCTGCAGGAGATGGCCTCCTTAGGTCCTCTCCAACCTGAATTAT
>VZTO01006949.1:0-16450 GCA_013400615.1 Syrrhaptes paradoxus
GCGCTGGTGGCTCAGCATGGCCAGCTGGTCGTGGAGGGTGCTGCCGCTCACCGGGAGCTGCAGCGGGGACACAAAAAAACCCCAAAATGGCTCGAGAATCAGCTGACCTGAAGCACGGTGACCCGAGGAGACGCAGGGACACGGGAACCAGCGGCTGCGGCTGCAGTTTTGGGCTGAGCACGTGGACAGTACGGGGGTGGGCAGATTTTTTGGGTATTTCAGGGAAAACCCTCCCCAACGCTTTGAGTTTTGCTTCGAGTGCCTCATTACAGGCGGCAGCGAGCGGAACGGGGAGGAACGACCCCCCCAGACTGCCGGGAAACCCCCCCAAAGGGACAAACCCCCTGTTCGCAGAGACCCAGCCACGGAAACCTGCTCCCGGCTCTGGAGGAGCCCCTGCGAGGAGCCTGGAGTCGCTCCGGCGGCCGAGGGGCTGCGATGGGTTCGCCCTGGGCTGGGGCTGGGACACGGGCACTCGCCTCCGGGGACAAACCCTCCCTGGGGTTCTGCGCTCAGCGGGAGAGCCCGGAACGCGGGTCTGGAGGGATCCCAAAGTGTGATTTCCCGCAGCGCGGGGCCGGGACGGGCGCCCGGACACCCCGGTCAGCACTGACGTGCGGGTTCTAAGGCAGCGTGAAGGCACGGGAGGAGGAGGAGGAGAAGCCGCTCCCGCTGGGGAAGAACGTGCCAACGATCCAGCCCGAAGGCAGGGACCAGGGGAGGGAAGAGTCTGTGCCCCAGGAAACGTCTGACCCACCTCAGCTCCTCCCCGCTCCAGAGAGCAACTCTCCCAGGACCTCGAAGGCGTTTTTCTGCCGGACCGAGCGGCGCAGGGCGGCAAACGCAGCCCCGGCTGCGGAGGACGAGGACTTACCTCGGTGACGTTCGTCCCTTCCATGCGCTCCATCCTCTCGGTCTCCCCGATGAGGACGCGCAGCGCCGCGTCGGCCGCCTCCTGCTTGCCCTGCTTCTTGCTGTGTGCGGTCACGGCGGGGAACCAGCGGCCACCCACCTTCGCCTGGTACATGAACCTACGGAGAAAGCGGCGCAGGGCTGGGAAACCGAGGAACCGGCGGATTCCACCTCCCAGAGTCCGTTTTCAGATTTCAAACCCTCTCGGTGGAGAGAGGAGCGGAGGCAGCTCACTGCCACCCAAACTGGGCGAGAAGCTCGGCCCATCGCCACCTCCAACAGCGTCGGGAGGTTTCTGCTCTCTGCCCTTTCTCCAGGGGAACGGCGACAGCGCAGAATCTCCTCCTGCTACTCACTTGGGGTCGTGGGGGGGTCCCGACTGGTCGATGAGCTTGAACTCCGCGGCGAAGCCGTTGGAGCGGGCGTACTCCAGCAGCCCGCTGACGGGGTTGACGTTCAGGTATTTGATGAGCTCCCCGACGCCCTTCGCTTTCGCCGCCTTGGATTCATCCGGAGCGGGGATCCACGGTGCGCAGCCGGGCACGGAGGGGTCGCCGGGGGGCTTCACGTCGGGCTGGAGCAGAGCCAGGCGGGAGAAGGTTGTTAAATCCAAGGACAAGAGCCCAGCAAACCCCCGCGGGAGCCGGCTCGTGCCCTCGTGGGGTGAAATCCGGGGGAAGAGGAAACAAAGGGGGAAGGAACCCCACCCGAAACGTCCGATCTCAAAGCTTTCCGCACCTGTTCAGGCGGGACGCAGGGCACGGACTCTCCCGACAGAATCTTCACAGCAACCTCTGCTGCCATTTGCTTCGCTCCCTTCTTGCTGTTTCCTACCACGGCAGGGAAAATTTGGTCACCCATTTTCACACAGTAGCTGAACCTGAGAGGACACCACAGCACAGGAACAGGGTTAAGCTCCGGCGCCTCGAGCTGGTCGTCATCCCCTCCTCCCGCTTCACATTAAACCCTTTTGGGTTTTCTCCCGTTTAAATCCACCTCCACGGCCCTTCACCCTCCCAGCGGCGCAGGGCTCAGGACTGGGACCCGGCCCTGGTCCGGCAGAAGAACATTTCGCAGAAAAAGGGGATTGGGGCTGGTCCCCTTCTGCAGGCAGTGTCCTGGAGGAGCTACGCCCCGGCTCCGCGGGTAAGAGGAGCCCTGGGCTGGGTCCGGAAAGCGGGCGGCACGGGGAAGAGGAGGGATGTCAGGAAAAGGGATCCCGTCCTCCCCGCGCCGCTGGCCATGCGCCGTACCTCGGGTCGTGGGGTGGCCCCTCCTGAGAGAGCAGCTGGAACTCGATCGTGTTCCCCGATTTCTGGCCGTACTCCATCAGCACGCTGATGGGGTGCTTCCCGGGAAGCAGGCTGAGGGCAGCCGGAGCGGCCGGCGGCTCGGGCTCCGGACGCAAAGGCTGCGGCAAGAAGAGGGAGGAAAGTGGTTTGAGACTAAACCCTGTCCCATCAGCCTCGCGGGTACGGAAACCGAGACTCACCAACGCCGGCTCGGGGCAGTCGGAGGGAAACGGTTCTTCGCATTTAATTTCCCCGGGTCTCCCGTTCTCCGCTTCACTCATCAGGACCCTCATGGCTTTCGCCGCCGCCTCCTGTTTAGCCAGTTTTTTGCTCCCGGCTTCTGCCGGTGGGAACCGGCGCCCGTTAACCACCGCCTGGAACTTGAACCTTCGAGAGAGAAAAGCAGAGAGGTGAAGGGAGAGGGGAAAGCGGGGTTCTCCCTGCGGCAGGCAAGGCTGCTCTCGGGATTCAAGCAGAAGGAACAACAGGAGAGCAAACCCAGAGACAAAAACCCCGCAGGCACCCCAACAGCTCTGCTCCAGAGCCTCGTCCCATCGCCTCTCCAGAGCTGCTCACGACCGAGGAGCACCTGCACCCCAGGAACCTCCAGAGCGGCTTCACCGCGTCCCACCCTCAGCACCTCCACCCCAGCGCTTTGTTCTGGGCTTTCNGAGCGGCTTCACCGCGTCCGACCCCCAGCACCCGCACCCCAGGAACCTCCAGAGCGGCTTCACCGTGTCCCACCCCCGGCACCCGCACCCCAGCGCTTTGTTCTGGGCTTTCCAGGGTGGGAGGCAGCTCAGAAATCCCAGTTCCCCCCCAACAATCCAACTGGAAGTGATTAAATCCAGTGGGAGATGGCTGAGGAGACGACTCCCTCCCTCGCTGCTCAGAACGAGGCGCAGGGTTGCCAAACCTGGGCTCAAATTTTACCCATTTGGGATTTTTGGGCTTTTTTTCAGCTGCAGCAAGGAACCAAGGGGGCTAAACCCTCGGACAGGAGGAAACTGCTAACGAGCCGACCCTTCGGGACGAAGCCGAGGGGCTGGAGCTGGGTGAAACCAGACGGTTTTAAGCAAAACCTCAGCCCAGGAAAGGCAGGAAGGTTCCTCACCGCGGCTCGTGCGAGGGCCCGCTCTGCTCCAGCAGGGTGAACTCGCAGTGCTGGGCCGTGTACTGGGAGTACTCGGTCAGGCCGCTCACGGGGTTCTTCTCCTGACACGCCAGCAGCTTCTCCACCGGCGTCCAGGGCAGGGCGGCGTCCAGCGGGGCGGCCAGACTGGGGGAACACTGGGAGCCCACGAAGGCCTCCGGCTCGTCGGGCTGCGCGTGGATGGCGTTGAGGTTATCGGGGATATCGTCCGTGGCCCACCGCCCGTTCTCAGCGCTGTCGTAGTGGCTCAGGCTGGGAAATTCGGGCTTGATGTCCTGCGGCGGGACGGCGGCGGCGTCGCTGCCATCGCTCTGATCCACCGGCCCCGCGGGCTGCTGCCCGTTCTCAACGCTCTCCTCCTCCGACACCGTCGCTGCTGGTGAAGCCACCGTCACCTCCTGGGGACAGGGAGGGACGGAGGAAGGGGGACAACCCGACTGCGGTGTGGGACCAGCCGTCTGTGTCACCGCGCTGGCCTTCAGCCTCATCTGCATCCGCTCGCGTTTCCGGTCGGTCAGGGACCACCGCGGGGGGCTCGTGTTCTGCTTGCGGACGTCTCCCAGCTTCTCCAGCGCGCTCAGGAAGGCGTTCACGTCCTTGGCCCTCGAAAAGCCGATGTTTTTGGCGAGGTTGAGCGCCGTCGTTTCTTCCACGCTGAATAAATAGTTGCAGATTTTGTCCTTCGTCTCGGCCATCGTGGGATCAGCGTCTCCCGAGCCAACCGCGCTCCTCTCTCCTCCTCTGCTCTCACACCCCGGATCCGTGCGGCCGCCGCCGCGCTCCGCGGGGCTCCTTTCTCTCCCTGCGCCCGGGCCGGCAATCCTCCACAGCGGCGGCGTGTCCCCACCTTTGTGCAGTTTCCCTTCTCGCTGGAGTTTGTACAGAACGCGGTTGACCTCTTTCTTTTGGGTTTTAAGCTTCCGTGCAAGATCATGAACTGTACAAGTCTTCCCCTCCCCGAGCTGCCGGAAAATTGTCAGAATTTCTTCCTCACGGTCTCGTCCGGCAAGAGACAGCCTCTGGAAATTCAGCCTGATGGTGTCAGAATCCCTCTCCGAGTTCTCCCGACGATCGTACCGATGAGGACAGTAACGCGGCGACACTTCTCCCCACGGGCGCCCGCCGCAGGGTTTACACCATCCCGCTCGCCCGCAGCCGGGTTGCCGTGCCTCTGCCAGAGCCGGTGCCGCAGCCCACGTGCCCCCGATTCGCGGTTTCTCGTGCGATCCCTGAGGCAAACAGACGTCAGCGTCCCGCTCCGTTAGGAGCTGCTGGTGTGAAAACGTTTCCTGGTTGGTTCCTCGTGGGGGATGAGGGCGGATAAAAAACCCTTGACGAGCGCTGGGGTAATTAAGTCTCGAGCGGGTGAGAGACGAGCCTCTGCCTCGACCCACTCCTCTGCTCATAGCGCAGCGCGGGGCCGCGGGCGGGGATCGGGCGGCTCGCGCGCCGGGAGAGGGGGAGCCGTGGTTCCTTCTGTGCTCTCCCGGCCCGAACGGGCGCCTGCTGCGAGGGAAAAAAACAAAAAACAATTCAGCATTTACCGACACAACGGTGGGATCCCAGAAACGGGGTTTAACCAGCTGGCACGGGCACACGGGACAGAGCTGCAATGGCTCGCAGCCTCAAGGACAAAAAACCCCAAAAGCCGTTTGCTTCCGGGAGGTTCTGTGACCCGTGGGGGTAAAGCTCCACCCCGGAGAGGACGGAAAGCGATACCGGGCAGAGAAACGGGAGAGGAGAGCAGCTGGCGACGGTCTGACAGGGGTTTTGGGCTGGAAGCCAGATTCCACTCGTACCACAGACCCCCAGGACCGGAGCCGGAGCTTTGACCCGCTGCCTGAAAACAAGGAACCCGCACAGGGCACGTCCCAGCCCTCTGCCAGCGGCTGGTTGAGGAACCGAGCGGATCAAACCCTGCCGCCGACACCTGCCGCCAGCCCCCGTCCTACCGGTGACCTCCTGGAGGCACCGATCTCCGCGGAGACAGATTTTCCGACACGAGTCTCACCCCCGTGAGCTCCCTGCCCTCGGCGGACACACCGCGGGGCCGCCTCGGATTTCACTTTAATTAAACCAGTTCATCAACGGCCTCCAGCGGCACCCGCCTGCCTCCAGCGCGACGTGTTCTCACCAACCCCGACAAACGCGGGCTCCCGGGGGTGCTGGGGAGAGCAGCCGGGGGGTTCCCCGTTCCCATCGCCCGGGGGGCTCCCCCGTTCCCAGCGCCCGGGGGTCCCGCTGCCCCCTCCTCAGGGAATTGATTCAAAACTCCTCCCGGAGCCCCGGGCAGGACAGAGACCCTGGCGGGCGGGAGAGGGGGCGAAACGCTCTTACCTCCGCCTCATCCATCCACCAAACCCCCCAGTCCGGGAGAAAATCAACGGGAAAGAGCCACAGCGACCCGCAGAGGGTCCCCTGGGGAGGGAGGAGGCACCGGCCACCCCCCGGGACACCGGGCACCCGGCAAATGGCTGCGGCTCCCTTTCGGTTTCGGTTCCCGTTCATCCCTCCCCGCCCCGCCCCGCCCGGAGCCGGCCCCTCGCCCGGGGGGGGGTCCCAGGGAGGGGACAGGGCTCCTCCCCGCCCCGGAGCGGCATCCCGGGGCCTCCCCGCCACACCGGCGCCTCGAATCCTCCGGGGCTACCGGGACACGATCCCCCCCATCCCCGGAGCCCCGGGCCACGATTCCCCCCATCCCGGAGCCCCCGGGACACGATCCCCCCCCATNCCCACGCGCCCCGTGTGCCCAGGCCCGGCGGACACCGGCGGACACCGGGGAGGCGGCTCCGCTCGGCCCAGGAGGCCCGTGACCGCCCCCGGCGCTGCTGAAGGCCCGGCGGGGCCCGGGTTTGGTCGGTGAGGCCGAGACCCGGACCCAGACCTGCCGCCGCCCCCCCGCGCCCCCTTACCCCCTCCGCTGCCGCCGCCGGTGCCGGCGCAGGGTGATGACGCAAGCGAGCGCCCTCCCGCGCCTGCGCATTGTGCAGAGATCCGCGCGGCGGCCATCTTGCTTCAGGGCAGAGCGCGGCGGCCATCTTGCTTCAGGGCAGAGCGCGGCGGCCATGCGCCCTGGGTGGGGGGGGGTCCCCAATCCCCTGAGGCCTCTCCGGGGGGGTCCCCAATCCCCTGAGGCCTCTCCGGGGGGGGGTCCCCCCAATTCCCTGAGGCCCCTCGGGGGGGTCCCCAATTCCCTGAGGCCTCTCCGTCCCCAGGGGCCTCCCCGTGTCCTGCGGGGCTCCCCCTCCTCCATGTGCCCCCGTGTTCCCCGTGGATGTATTGTGGGGGCTCTGGGTGAATTTTTGGGGGGCCCTGGATGGATTCGGGGCCCTGGATGTGAGCCAGGCCCGGGCTCGGCCGCCGCTCGTGTTTCGGGCACTGAGGGCTGCTCCGGGGTTGTTCGGTTTCTCTCCCGGGTGGTTCCTGCATTCCGAGGCCTGGGGGCTGCGTTTCCCCGCTTGGTTTGGTGCAGGGGGCTTTGGGGGGATTATTTCTGTGATGGGGAGACTCATTGTCTGAACACCAACCCCTCCGCCAGCTGCCATCGTCACACCGTCCCCGGGAGGCACAAACCCCCCCCGGGCTGGCAGCAAACCCACCAACACCGGCACGACCGCCAACCCAACGCCAACTGACCCGCCAACGCCGGGGTCGGGCTCGACCGGTCCCACCGGCAGCGCCTCCCGGCCGCCCCGCCGCGGGCAGCAGCCCACCCCTCGGTCTGTTCTTTTTCATCCCCCCCCTTTAACGGTGAATCGTTCGCCAGCCCCGGCTGTCGTGGTTCACCCCGGCCGAGGGGGAACGGGACGGCGCCTGCACCGCTCTCCAGCCCGTGAAACCATCCAGAGCCGGCGTGACGGGGCCATCGATCCCCGTGAATTACAACACCCCAAACGCCACGAATATCACTTAATCGATAACGAATTCATTCTCCGTCCTCCTTCGCTCTGGAAAACCGGGCAGGCTCCCAACCGGTTTCCATGGGAACGTGCTGGGAGAGCGAGGACCCGGCGTTACCGCAGCCGCCGCGTAAAACCGAGTCGATTTGTGCTGGAGATAAGGAGCCGGGAACCGGCTTACGTGCCGTTATCCCCGCGGATTTTGGTGCGGATGGATGCTGGGCACCAGCACCCCGGGGTGCCGGGGCTCATCCTGCCCCCCTTGGTTTTCCTGGGGCTCCCCCAAGCCCCCCGCGTCCCCGAGCGAAGGCTTCCCCGCGCGATGGCAGCATTCGCTAAACCTCCGCCCGCAGCTGGCGGTGCCTCAGGTGCTTTGTTTCGCCTTCCCCCCTTCTTATGAAACGAAACGAGAGGAAATAAATTGTCGCGCAGCTCCCCCGCCCGACTTTCCGTTCCAGCGCCGGCTCCCGGCTCAGGGCTATTGTTCCGCAGGGTTTCATTTGGAAACCGCTTTATGAAACGCTCTTAAAATATCGCCGCTGCGCTCTCAGCGGCAGCCTGTTCCTCCAAGAGAGATAAAAGCCGATGGTTTGATTGTGAAGGGGACGTTTCGTGGCTCTCCCCGCTCAGCCGACGGCGGTTTTAGCCGTGGGACGAGCTCTGCCGTTGCCCTGCTGAGGCGAGAGGTTCAATGAGGTTTTTTCCCTTTTTTTGCCTTTTTTTGTGCCCGTCGAGCACTCCGGGCTCCTGGGATGCGGAGCGAGGAATTGGGCCGAATCCATTCCCGCATCCCCCCAAACGTTTCCCGTTCTCGTGTCTGGCTGCAGCTGCACAGCTGGGAACCAGGGTGGAAATTCTCCCCGGCTTCAGACCCCCTTGGAGGGGGAAAAAAAATAATTATTTTCTCCCAACAGATTTTTATTGTGGCTGTAAGGTAATGCACGGGAGATCCTGCAGCCGGGGCTTTGTTCTGGGCACAGCTGGTTCCCAATAAATTATTTTTATTTTTTTTTCCACCCACTTTGCCCCCTCCAGCTCCCGAGGGGGAGCAGAGAGGTCCCTGGGGCATTGCACAAGATTTTTTCTCAGTGATGGAGAGAACTGAGCTTCGGCACAGCCCCGGCGTCGGCGGCACCGATTACTCATCCCCGAGCTCCCGCTGTGGAGCCGAGGGGATGGGGCGACTCTGCCGCATCTCCTGCCACCTCCATCCCGCGATGCTCGTCCCCAACATCCGTCACCCTCGGCTCCTGCGCCGGCCGGGAGACGCAGGTGGTGCCGGCGCAGCTGCGGCGGGCGAAGGAGCCGGCGCGGTGACTCCCACGGCAGCTGCGGCGGTGGGAAGCAGCACCGTGTGCTTTCTGATTTTTTTCATCCCGGCTGTTACAAAAGGTTCCTTCGAAACAGGCGAGGGGACGGCGGGCTGCAGCGCGGCGGGAGGTGGTGCCACATGAGTGCTGACGGGCTCGGCCGGCGCGGTTTGATGGCCGGCGTGGCTTTAGAGCCATCAGGGTTTAGNTGTGGCTTTAGAGCCATCAGGCTTTAGAGCCATCAGGGTTTAGAGCCATCAGGGTTTTAGAGCCATCAGATTTTTTAGAACCATCGTATTTTTGGAGCCGCCAGGGTTTTGGAGCTGTCACGGTTTTACGGCCATCACGGTCCCCGCGGCACGGCTCCGTCCTGTCCCGCACCCCGCTGCCATCCCTTGGGTGACGGCCAACGGTGTCGGGCAGGGACCGCGGGCAGCTCCCGGAGAGTGACTCAGTGAATTAACGAATCCTCCCGAGTGCCGGAACCCAAGGAGCTTCCCAAGACGCGTCGCTCGACGCGACATTAATTCTTCGGCGACCTTCACGTCGCCGTCCCCGGCCAGGTTCCCCGTTTCTGCCCTTTTCCCGTTTGATATTAAACCCGATTTATCAGCGAGACGTCTTTGTGCCTCCCCCGGGATCCCGCTTCTCCTCCTTCGCCATTTTTTCTTTATTCGCTGCAGATTATTAATTTTTTTTCCCCGCAGCACAAAGCGGCCGCCGGCGCTGGGGACAGGCGGGACGGAGTGATGGATGGCACCGCAGCTGCCGGCTGCGGGTTTTGGGGACGCGGACGGCGCTTTACTTGGCCGGCGTGCCCAGATTTCCTCCCAAAACAGCAATTTTTAATAAAAAAACCCCCAAACCAGGAACTGGAACGTGTCTTGCTTCTTTCACGACTCCCTGGAGGCAGCGGCGGCGGCGCATGAAGGAAAAAGGAGAAGGAGAAGGAAAAAACCGGCAGCGGCACCAGGTGGCTGAAGATCTCGCCGCCTAATTGATTCCTCTTTAATTAGCACCAAACCTGTTGCTCACAACCGAGGGTCGGTGCCAACCCTGGAGCCGGCAGCATCCTCCCGGCCCCGCGCCAGCACCTCCCGGAGCCGCGGGGACGGCGGAGGCTCCTCCGTGCCGGGAACCGGGGTCACGCCGGCACCGGTGGCTTTGCGGTGGCACCGGACCCGGGAGCCGGACCCCGCTCCTGGGTCCCCGGTTGTGCCGAAATCTCGTGGCGGACGCGGTGGGAACTTGTCGATGGGTTTTATGGCAAAACTGCTGCTGCCGGATGGTCACCATTGCTCCAGCGAAGGAATAAACCCAAAAAATCCCCATTTGGGTAGAAAAATGCAATTTATCGCCGCAAGGAAACCCTCCAGCAGGGTCTGAGCCGTGCTGACGGCGTCTTCCACCCCGAAAACCCCGCGCGGGGACACAGACGCCGTGAACACGACCCCGGCGGCATTCCCTGCGGAATTTGGGAATTTGGGGGTGCGGAGATTCCGGGGTGACGCTGCACCGACCGGTAATTAGTGTTAACGAGCGGCTGCCGCCTGGACCCCCGAGGCCGGGCTCCATTTCCCCGGGGAAGGAGCCCGTCCGGCTCCGGGGGGGATTTTCTGGCTTTGCAGCTGCGCTGGCCGCAGGAGGGTGTTCGCCGGCGGTTTTCCCGCCCGAGCGCGGCTCCGGTCGGAGTTTTCCAGCTGGGACGGCGGCTCCCGCTGCCCACCACCCGCCCCGACCCTCGGAGCCAACGCTGCTCCGCGGGGAGAGGATCCGGAGCCGGGAGAACGCCGGCGTCGCCCAGCGCCGGAGCTGTTTGCCCGGATTTTCCTTTTTTTCGAGGATTTCTGTTTTCTCCGGGTTTTCCCTCCCTTTGGAAGGCCAGCAGCTCCCCAGGTTTTAGGAAAAACTCTCTCTGGAAGCGTTGAGCAAAAAAATTGATTTTTTTCATTTTTTTCCCCCCAAAATGCTCTTCCCCTCCCATCACCATGGGGATGCTCGGACCCCGCGCCGGCAGCATCCTCCCTCCCTCCCCGGGGGACCGGCTGCGGCGCCGCGGCCACGATTCTCCCCGGAGAATCCTTCATTGATAAAATCAGATTTCACGCCGCACGCGAGGAATAAACAGATTTTCCCTCGTCTCTGCGGGCAGGAGCCCTGCGGCTGCCTTTGGGGCTCAGCTGGAAACAAAATTTGGGGTTTTCGTCACCTGCGAAAGGGGCTGTTGGGGCCATTTTGAAGATTTATGGGCATTTAAAAAAAATAAATAAAAAAAAAATTTAAAATAAATTTAAAAAAATAATAGAAATAAAATTAAACCCAGGCCAATTGATCGGTCCATCCCGATGCATCCCCCTCCCTGCCACCCCCCACCCCACCCATGGGGACACCGGTCCGGTCCCTGGGGACGCTGCCCCGGTGTCACCGCGGCCGAACGGCGGCCGGCACCACCCCGCAGCCTCCCCGGCACCCGGAGCGGAACAGAGGGGCCGGAGGCGGGGGGTGTCGGTAGATAATCGTATATTTGTGTGACCGCACGCGGGTGGGCGCGTCCCTCGCGAACGTCTCGATTGCTGACCTCCGGGGCGCGAGTCCAAGGCACTTCTACAGTGAACAGGTTAAAGCCATAATAGAGAACGCGCCGGGGCCGGCACAGCTCCGGCGGACGGCGGTGCCGGAGGTGATCCCGGTTCGGCCGCGGTGCCGGGGGTCTCATCCCACCGGGAATCCCCCCATCCCACCCAGCAGCTTCTCCCCTTTCCTGCTAAATCCCCCCTCCCCGGCACCCCGAACCCTCCGGGGGATTTTGGGGAGGGGGCTGGGAGCCGGGAAGGGGGCGGTTGGGGTCGGCGCGGAGCCTCGGAGCATCTTCCCCAACCGCTGAGGAATCACCGTCCCCCCCAAAAATAATACCTGGGGGGCTCCGAGCCATCTGGGGGCGGAAAAGCCCCAGGGAGAGCGGTGCGAGGGTCAAGCACCCCAAAAATCCCCAGGTACCCCAAGAATCCCCGGCTACCCCAAAATCCTTGGGTATCCCCCCAAAATCCTCGGTTACCCCCAAAATCCCCAGCCCCAGCGGGCAGCGGGGGGGTCTCAGCCCCACCCTCCCGGGGAACCAGCCCCTGTCCCCAGACGGGTCCCCCCGAGGGGCGGCCGCCCCCCCACACCCACCCCACAAGTGTGGGGCAGATCCGTGGGGCAGGAGCAGCCCCCGGCGGGGCCGTCGCAGGCAGCTGCCGGCTGGTTTCGGGGGGTCCTGGGGGGGATTTGGGGTCCCAGAGCTCCCAGGAGCATTGGTCTGGAAAAAGAAAATTTTAAGATTTTTTTGCCCCCCCAGATGTTGGCACAATGGGGTCGGGGTCCGGCCGCTGCGGGGTTGGAGGGAGGAAGATGATGGTCCCCGAGGCTGAAGGAGATCCTCGTGCGAACCCCCAGGGCACAGACCCCCCCCCGGGCACTTCCCTCGGGATGCAGCCCCCGACCCCATCCCAAAAACCGGGGGTTGACCTGAGAACCGGGTCCGAGCACGGGATTTCCGCCTCCCCCGCAGCCCACCCCGCGACCCCCCAAAACCCTCCGTCCTGGGGGTCGGGGGGATTTCTGGCCGGGAGCGAGACCCTCCCTCGGGGCGGGGGGGCGAATGGCTTCCAGAAATCGGGAGAAAAAAAAAATTGGGGGGAACACTTCCCTCGGGAGAAGCGAAGCTCCGGCGGCACCGGGACGAGCGAGGGGGAAGGAGCCGGGGGGTCCCTGCTGCCCCCCCCCCGAGCCCCCAGCCCCACCGGCTCTGCGCAGAAAGATGTTTTTGGGGGGGCAGGAGGCTGCCCGCCCGGGTACAAACCCCTCGTCTGGAAGTTCCGAGAACCTCGATAATATAGGAGAATATATTTCATAGTTAAAATAAAACTATTCTGGCGCTTTCCCCTCTCGGTAAAAAAGAAACGAAGCGAGCGGAGCGGAGGCGGGAGGCGAGCCCAGGTCGAAGCTCCGTCAGTCCGGACAGGAACCTTTCGGGGGGTTTGCGGGGAGGACGGGAGAATTTTTTCTTTTTTTTCTTTTTTTTCCGGCGTTTTTAGGATGTTTCCTCGCAGGCGGCGGCGCACGGAGGAGGTCGGTGGAGGAAAAAAAAAAACAAACCCAAAAAACCCCAAAGATGTGCCCAAAATGAGACGGGCTGGGGGGGTCCTGGGGGGTCTCGGGGGTCTCGGGGGGTGGGATGCTGTCGGTCGGCGTCTCTTTGGGATTCTGCCGCTGGGCGCGGGTTGGTTCTTGTGCTTTTCCTCCGCTTCGGCCCCGGTCCCGGGTTTGGGGGGCTGCCCCCCGCCCCATGGAGACCCTCAGCCTGGCCTCGGGGCAGCNGGTGCATGGGATGCAGGGAGTGGGATGGGGTGGGGGGCATGGGATGGGGGGTTTGGGGTGCGGGATGGGGGGTCCAGGGGGTGGGATGGGAGGTGTGGGATGGAGGATGGAGGATTTGGGGTGCAGACCCCAGGCTGCGAGGTTGGGGGCAGAGGGGTTCTTTGGGGTGCAGGGGTGAGGCGGGGGGGTGCAGCGGCTCTGCCCCACGGCTCTGCCCCACGGCTCTGCCCCACGGCTCCGTGCGATTCCCCGACTCCGTCGTTAGCCGGGAGGTTCCCGCTGGCGATGCCGATCCTGGAGCATCGACGTTTCCTCCGGCCCCCGACACCCCGGATCCATCCCTGCGCCTCGCCCCGTGGCGGCACACCCCGGTTTCCTCCGACGCCGCGTTTTGGGCTCGTTTTCAGAATTTTCAGCCTCCTTTTTGGAATTTTCAGCCTTTTCTCCTTTTCCACACCAGAAACCTCCGTACGGAGCCGGGCAGAAGCTTCTCCATCCAGACCAAGGGCTGGGGGGCACCGGGGCCGAGCAGGGGGGCTGCCGGGGGGGTGATGGACCCCCAGCCATCCTGCCTCCCCCCAAGAGGGGGGACGAGGAGCTTGTTCCCAAATCCGAGAATCTCCCGCCAGCCGAGGACCAGGCGAACGCCAGCGGCTTGCTGCCCTGCTGCTGCCTTGCAGCCTTCCTCCTCCTCCTCCTCCTCCTCCTGCCGCTGGCTCCTCGCTCTCTGCCGCTCGTTTTCTCCAGAATTTTAATTTCAGGCCACGGGGAGCGAGTCCGGCGAGCGGAGTTTTGCACAGAAATTCCTCGGCGTCGCGTCGCTCCATCCCCGTCGGAGAAATCCGGCGAAATTTAGGGCCGGGAAGGAATTAACGAAGGAGGAGACGCCAGGCTGAGGACACCTGGAGTGACACAGTGGCTGCGATGACAATTCCCGACACCGCCGGGCGAGCTGGAATTAACGACACGCTGACTTCATCTGCTTAAAAAAATATATAAATAGCCTCTGCGGAGTTTTTGTGGAAAAAAGGGGAAAAAAGGCGTGGAAAGCGCCGGAGCCCGGCAGAGCCCCAGCACAACCCTGGGGAGGAACAAGGGAACAGAAAGGGGGTCATAACCCCCCCCCAAAAAAAAAATCCGATCATGATGGGCTTTGCTCCAGCAGGCACAGGCGGTGACGAACGCCGAGTGCCGGTGCCGGACGGTGCCGCCGATCGCCACCCAACCCAGCAGCCGCGGCACGAAGGCGATGGCGGGTTCGTTTCAAACACATGAAGCGCTGGCCCCCCTCCCGCAGCAATTCCCGGCGACCCCCCGGCTCCATCCCGGCGGATTCAGCGTTCCCGGTGTTGGTGCAACCGACGGCGGTTTTCCATCCTGCGGTTCTGCCGCGAAGGTCTCGCCGGCTTCCCCAAAGGCTGGGGGGATCCTGGGTGGGCAGCGATGGGAGCACCTGGAGACCCCCCCGGCGCCCGGGCTGGCCCGCCAGCCCCGTCACCGCACCGCCAGCCCCGTCACCAGCCGTCACCGCACCGCCAGCCCTGTCATCGGCCGTCACCGCGCCGGCTGCATCCCGCATCCATAGGCACTGCTTTCCCGGCTCTGGCACAGTGCGGCACCGGGAAAAAGAAGAAGCGTCCGTTGTTCTGCCCAGAAAACCGGAGAAGCCCCCCCCCAGGGCAGGTTCTGGCAATACGAGGGGGGGTCCCGGCGACGGGCCGGAGCGTTGGCAGCATTGGTTGGGGTCGGTGGCAGTAAGTGGGGCGGGGGCTCGGGGGGGTCCCCGTCTCTGTCGCTTGGGTGCTTCCGACTCGTTGGGTTTTGTTTTGTTTGAAGACCTGAGATTGAGCGGGGGGGGGGATTTTTCGTTGGGTTTTTTTGTTTTTTTTTTCCAGATGCCACCGGCGTCCCCCGTCCCGTCACCGCGTCTCGAGGAGGCACCTGAGCCGGCGACGTGCCCACGTTCCCCCTACAAAGGCGTCGAGTCGGCGGCAAAACTTGGCCGCTACCAGTCCCACCGGCTCTTCGAGAAAATTAAAAAAAAAAAAAAAATTCCCCGCAGCCCCCCATCCCCCGAGGGGGGGGTCCTTGGCGGTGACACGTCCGGGGCCAGGGGACACCCCCGCCGCCGTTGGCAGGTTCAGCAGCTGCTGGAGCTGGTGTAGGGGGTGGGGAAGGACGCGGAGCTGAGGCCCAGGGGGCTGTCAGGCAGTGGGGAGGGGGCGGCGGGCAGCGGCCCCCCCCGCGCCTCCAGCAGCGCCGACAGCAGCCGCTGGTGCTGCAGCCGGAGCGTGTCGGCCACCAGCAGCGGCAGCGCCGCGAAGTTGGAGCTGAGCTGCTCCAGCCGCGCCTCCAGGCCCCCCAGCTGCTTCTCCAGGTCCTCGCTGCGCTCGTTCAGCTCCGAGATCAGGTCGTACATCACGTTCTGCATCTGGGGGGGGGACAGCACGGGGGGGACACGGCGGCTGGAGGCGGCACCGGACCCCTCGAGCACCCCACGTTGGGCGCGCCCGGTAAATGGGAACCGGGCATCCCCCCCCCACCCCGGCTGGGGATGGCAAAGGGGGGGCAGGGAGCACAGACACCGGGGGGAACACGGCGACTGGAGGTGGCACCGGACCCCCCCGGACCCCCCGAGCCCCCCACGTCGGGGCTCTGCTCACCCCGTGCCCAGTAAATGGGAACTGGGCATCGCCCCCCCCACCCTGGCTGGGGATGGCAAGGCGGGGGCGGGGAGCACAGACCCCGGGGACCCCCCCGCAGCCCCCGGTTTGGGGACACGGTTCTCCTCCGGTGGATATTCCCGCCCGCAGCCCCCGGCCAGAGCATCAACGGGTCCCCTTTGGGGCTTTGGAGGGGTTTGGGGGTTTTGGGGGGCTTTGGGTTTTTTCCGAGTGAGGAAAAACACCCGGGGAGTCTGGGGGGGGGGTCACGGCGGGGGGGGACTTGCCTTGGAGAGGTCGACCAGGGTGTTGGCTTGGTCGCTGAGCTTCCTCTGCTCCATCTTCACACTCCTCAGCCTGGGGAGAAAGGGGAGAGCGAGGCGGTTGTGTCCCCGCTGGGATTGAAACGATTTTAAATAAACAATTTTAAAGAAATAAATAAAAATAGCTTTAAATAAATAAAAGAAAAATAAATAAATACAATCAAAAATATTTTAAATAAATAATTTAAAATCAAATTCAAAATAAAAAATTTAAATATTCAAAATTCTTCAAAAAAAAATTAAAAGGATGGGTCCCCCCATGAACCCCTTCTGTGCAAAGAAAAAAAAAATCAAAACCAACAGATCCTGGGGGTGGGAAGGGGTCTGGGGCCCAGCACCCCCCTTACTGGTGGATGGCCTGGAGGAATTTCCGCTGGTGCTTGCGGACTTTGGCGTGGTCGATCTTCTTGAGCAGCTTCGTGTGTTTGTAGATGAGCCACGTCTCCCGCAGGACGTTGGCCGCCGCGTTCTTGATCTGCAGGAGGGGGGACGGGGGCGGGGGTCAGCGGATGCGCCGGGTGGGGGGTTTCACCGGGACG
>VZTO01006950.1:0-41503 GCA_013400615.1 Syrrhaptes paradoxus
TTACAGGAAAAAAAATATTCCTAGTATCTGCAAGACAGAGCACAAAATCATTTATAAAAAAAGAATCCCTCTCCAAAACACCCTCAAAAACCTTTGACAGACCTCAAAGGAAGCCATAAAAGCAGTGCTGGTATAATTAGGTGAAGGCAACATGTGCAGTGGGGTATCTGTGTGTATGGTTGCCCACCCTGCATGCAGGAGTTGCATTCCACAATTAAACAAATCATTTATCCACAAACCATGGCTGGAACTTTTCTTTCAGAATTCTGACAGAGGCTGAATTAACTTAAAGAGACACTGTAAAAAGATGTCTTTGGACTTTTCTATTTTATTCACTACAGTTGTGCAGTTACATTCTTAGCTTTTATCATCATATTTAGTACATGCCACAGGATCATCAGACTGCTTAATCTTGGGAGTATTGCTAATCCCCATCAAAAGCCTGCTGATTGTGAAAGACGTGCATAAATTGTCAGCTTTTTTAGAAGCTCTAATTATAATCTGAATACACATACAAATATCTGTCTTTCTATCTTATCTATCCATTAATGTATTTGACTCACTTAGAAGCTGTTAGACAACTCAGTAGAGATCCAGATTAAAACCTCTCAAAGACTTCTGCAGGCAGTAAAACAGTGCTGCTACTCAGCCATTGTGTATCTGCTTGAATTCTAAGAGTCAGGCTAGATTTCTCCTGTTTTGTGCACAATTGGTTTTGTAACCCATTATAAACCATCTGTCAACAGTTGCACCTATGCAACTGAGGCCAGATTTGAGCTCTGTAATTGGAATTTCCCACTAAAATGAGTTGATAAGAATGAACTGATGTACAAATGGGACCAATCTGTAGGAAGAACTAATGGAAAAGAGATCTAGTAAAAATGCAATTTTAAATATAAAAATAACAAGGCATGGTGCTAAATATTTATGAACTGGGTCTAGTGGGAAATAGCTTTTTATAACAGTAACTTATTAAAGTAAAATACCAATTTAAATACTAAGAGAAACATTTTCACATATTCAATGATTAAGAGCACAAAATGAAGACTTTGCCATAGTGTGATGAACTCTGCTGTTCTTGGGAGAATTCAAGGGTCGTGGAAATTACTTTAGGGACCTGAAATCATCAGAATTAAGACTGCTCATTTAAACTGGCATGAGCTTACAGCATATGGATAAGAAGCATATATGATTTTGAATATGCGCCACAGACAAGAAGTGTAGCATGTATAATACATGGGATTACAAATGTGCATCACACAGAATCACAGAGTGGTTGGGGCTGGAAGGCACATCTGGAGATCCTCCAGTCCCACCCCCTGCTCAAGCTGGGACACCACAAGTAGGTTTTCCAGAAGCATGTCCAGTCAGATTTTGAACATCTCCACAGATGGAGACTTCACAACATCTCTGGCCAATCTATTCCTGTGCTTGGTCACCCCCACAGTAAAAACATGTTTTTGTGTGTTCAGATGGAGTTTAATGTTTTTTTTATTTGTGCCTACTGCCCCTTGTTCTACCAGCAGGCAACACTGAGCAGGCTCCCTCTTCTTCATTCCCTCCCATCAGGTATTTATACAGATGGATTAGGTCACCCTGTGCTTGCTCTTCTCCAGACTGAACAGTCCCAGCTCTCTCATCTTTATAGAAGTGATGCTCCAGTCCTTAAATGACCTTTGTGGCCCTGCACCAGTCTTGCTCCACAAAGTCTGTATTTTTCTGGTACTAGGGAGCTCAGAATGGGACACTACTCCAGATGTGAGTAGAAATAAAATGCTCAGAATGAAACTTTTTTGGAATGGCACAGTATCATACAGATGCAACAGTGGACAACATCCAAGGAGGAAATTTTTCCTGGACTTGAAAGTATTCTTCTATGAAAACTGATGTCAAAAGATAATAGGACACTCTTGGCTGTGAAATGGGCAGTAGAAAGTTCAGCGTTACTAAGATGATAGTTTCTGTCCTTCCTGAAGTTACAATAAAAATATAATTTGATAACATAGGTGGTATTTTATATATTTCACCAATAGAGTTTTATTTGATATTGCTGTCAGATTCCACAGGAAATAGAATAGGATGTTCTGAAAAATGTGCCAGACAGGTCTCGAGAGACTTCATTACTAAGCAACACTTACACACGATACTGATCATTACTAAAAAAAATAAAGCCCTAAGTTAGGTCAAAATGACTCTGTTTTAGAATGTAATTTATAAGTCACCTCAGGACAAGGTGGGAATAGGAATGTGGTAGAAGTGTCTATGGCTTGGAAATGAAATGGAAGCACAGGCTGTACCCGTAGGGTGGTGAGACATACAGAACTGAAGATGCCTGTGAAATTAATTTTGAGACACACAGTTTTGTAAAAGCAGATTTCTTCAGCTTTTCAAAGCAAACAACAGGTGGAAGGCCCTGCTTAGTTTTAGAAGTTCTAGTTCATGAGGGAAAACTCTAAATGTGACCTGACTTACAGTTCAGAAATATAAAGCAAAGAAAAAAAAAACCCTTATGATTTTGCCTGAAAGCAACTCTGTGATTTTGGAGGTGTGATCCATCAGGAAAGGCTCCTGAATGCTTTAATACAATAAATTGACTATTTGCAAGCTGGTACACTAAATCACAGTCATATCAGTGATGAATGTAACATGAATACTAACAAACAGTTGTCCTGATAATTCAGTCAGACACAGTACCTTCACAGGATGCTATCATGCGGTTTAAGTAGAGCCCTGAGCTGGGAGCAGTGAAGAGTAATACAGCATGTTTCTCAGGGATGGCCCCTTAAAGAGGTAAGCATATTTGTGTCCATGCAGGCAGTATCACCGGTGACAGTGTCACCTCTTCCCTGCCCCATCCTGCACACCTGTGTGGCTATGGGGGAGCAATTGGAGCGGTGCATCTATTCCCCAAACACTGCGACCACTGTGACTAGGATGGGCTCCTTGTCATAGAATCTGATAATACAGGCACCTGGATTAAAAACTGGGCACAACACTCCAAATCGAGCTGCATGTCTTGGGATAGCAGGTCCTCAGGCTCCACTCAGAAAAAAAGAGGGGAAAAAAAAAAAAGCAAAGAAAATATTTTCCCATGGGGCAGCCCAGAGAACCTCAAACAGCAACAGACACACAGGTATAGACAACTAAACTGTCGTTGTGGGATGTCTGCCACAAGCTGACTGAAAAGGGTGAATAAATAGGGTGACTAAACAGGGTGACTAAAGAAGGTCTGCTGCAGGGCTGTTACACATCCAGGTGCTCTGAGTTACCAGGCAACACCAGGTCATCTTCCCAAAGTCCCAGCTCTCATCTGAGAGCTGAGGTGAGGGAGCAGGTGATGCCTTCCTTCTTTCACCTCTTCCCATTTCTTCCTCTGCAGTCAGTATTTACAACACAGCTTTTTACTTTATTTTCAGATTTAGTGGTAGCTGTCTCAATCTAGAACTAATATGAGAAGTGATTTTACACCACATTTAATGGTGGCTACATCACTGCTTTTTGAGCTGCTTTTCATATGGAACAGGTCAAAACCTGGTATTCCAGCCTCTGGTGCTTGCTTTTTTTTCTGTTACGGCCGGTATAAGTATCTGCTGCAAAAGGACTAGAGCAACAGAGCAATAGTATGTGCTGGGATGACATTTGAGAATTTGAAATATCCTGGGACCTTCCTGACCTTATGTTGGTCTTTGCAGGCCAGGTATACGGTCGGCTAGTCAGGCTAGGTCAGTCAGCTAGTTTGAGCACTGTAATAACATTTAATGAAGTTTGAATTTGCAATCACAATGTTACACAGTTATATTAATGGCTTCATTAGAAAAAAAACAGCATGGTCATGAGGAAGATGTTAGAGATTTAATTTACTTTTTGCAAGGCAAACAGAAGTATCCTCCAAAGTGTGACTGACATCATTAGTCACTTTCCCTAGTATCTTACTCTCTAGGCAATCTTGATTGCAGTGATCCATTCATTTTGCAAGCTGCTGCTTAATATCAGCAAATCTAACGTAATCAGCTCTCCAGGAGCATCACTGGAGTTTCTTTTGAGAAATGAGTGGTGAGTTTTAGAGAATATACCATTTGATCTTGTTGTAGAGGGTGCCTTCAAAAACTTCATATTTTTGGTCACATCTAGCATCACAGAATGAAACTGTGACCTCATCATAATCAACAGATGTTCTTCCCATCCACTTGAGTGGCACCAGGAACTCATCCATCATAGTTAGCCTATCTGCTGAGCTTACCATTCAAAGAATCCTCGCTTATAAATCAGTATGACCTGAAACCAGCCAAGAGTGATTGGAAATACCTACAGAACTAAAACTATACCTTTGTTTCTGAAACCAGTCCCTTTATGAAGAAATTTACAAATCTCAGAAGTACTGCTACATTAATAACACTGTGCGAATGTGTAATCAATAGGTACATAGAAATAGCAGGCTGAAATATTATTTTTCAAACACTTTGATAGTGCTCTGAGATTGCATTCACCAGAACTTATTCCCTACACCGGAGTTGCAGTCATCTAAAACTCAGAAGCTGAATTACAGACTCGTGCTGTGGGATGCAGTGCAGCCCCGTACTTAACAGAAGGGGTCAAAACCTTCTGAGGCCATTGGTTCAAAATACCCAGCCTCAGTGATGGATACAAGGAGCCTCTCTGAGGTGAGCTGCTGCTTACCAGAGGCACTGCCATTTCGCCTCCTGTCTGCCACTGCGCTCGGGCGCATGTCCTCTCTTTGGGAACTGGCCCCTTCCAGGCACAAAGACTCAGGGCCAAAGGTACACACAGTCTCATCTTCCCTGTGTGCAAGTAAAACATCTCCTTATCTGCAGCTATCAGCTGATCTATTTTAGTCATCTGCTTTAGGAGGAGATTAACCTGAGCCTAAAAATATCTCCTTCTCTCCCCTGACTATAAGAGGGTGAGAGTGATCAGCTCAGCTGTATATAGTTACCCTGCAGAAATATAAATTTAGGAGGGAGGAATCCCAGCTTTGCTGACAGATTTATCGCTGGGATGCTTTCAGCAAAACATCTAGCTGCTAGCATAGGCTGGCCGTGAGGAGACTTTCAGTGGATATGATGGAGAATGTGCAAAAAACAGAAGGTCCTTCAGTCTTTCCTTCTTCCCATTCCTCCTTCCCTCCCATTTCTTCACGGCAGACAACATGAAACAACTGTTTCATCTGAAGAAGCTTGCTGAGCCGGGACTGCAGCAGTGCTAGATCACAGCTCAGGCTAACTTGGCTCTCTGTGTTGGGAAGGAGGCTAACGGGGGTCCCAGAAGTGCAGAGGGAGGAGTGTCATGAAGGAGCTGCCAGACTGGAAACTGAAGTCTAAGTTTCAGCAGTGACTTGCAGCATCTTTTCCCCCACAAAAAAAACCCTAGGCAAGTCATTTTGTCATTAATCTACTGCAGTAGCACTGGGAAGCTCTAATTGAACCTAGGGACCCATAACGACAGAAGCAATAAATGCAAGTAATGAACCACTCTGTCTTTGCTCAGAAGAGACTGTAATTGCTCTTTGCCTCCTTTATCCCCACCTGCAAAATGCAGGCAGCAGAGACCTACCAACCTCACACCAGCATCACAAGAATGACTGAAGAAACACTTATGAAATGCTTGCAAGCCACGGAAACAGCCACCTTAGAAAATAACAGCTATTAAAAACCTGGCTTGTAAAGCAGTGGAGCAGTGTTTACCCATTTGTCCCATTTACAAATAATATCCCATTTACCAGTGGCATAAACCCGTGATCCATGGCTGGCAACCATACGCCCTCACTGTGACTTTTGCAGCATTACAGGCCCAGCAATGTCTTTGCAGGTTTGCGCCCAAGGGTCATTTGAAAGCTTAAGCACATTAAGCACAGAGTCTCCGCATGTTCTTTTCTACTGCTGACAGCTCAGATTGAATCACCGTTTTCCTGTAATCAGGCAGTTGTGCAGCCGTTAAATTTAGGCTGAAATCTCCAGAGTGGGAAATGCATGCTGATGTTTGTACCATCAGCAAAGCACCTGGATCCCCATGCCGCTCTGCCACAGTCGTGTCTAGACCTCTTTCAGGCGAGATAAAAAAAAAAAAACACAAACCACCACTGAATATCTCCACTCCAACTCCTTCCCCTGCCTGAACTTTTGTTTCCTTGATCTTGAAAACACCACCAGGCAAGCTTTCCACCCCTGAAAAGCCTGATGCACGTGGACTACCTCCTGACCAAGAGGCTGCTCCCCGTGCAGGTGACTCGCAGCCTTTCAGACGCAGCTGCTCAAGGAGCTTTCTGCGGCTGCTACAAAAGCTGCTGCAGCACCCCTGGGAAGCACTCCTTACCGATATAAAAAAGGGTTTCATTAAAGGCGACCCTGCTCCAGGCTGGTAGGGAGCCAAGCCCTTGGCCACTGCAGATCAGCTGAGTTTGCAGCCTGGGGTTAGCACTGGCTGCACAATGGATGGGGAAGACAACAGCTCTTTTTGGATCACATGGCAAATGCACAGTGCGAGCACTTGTTCTTTCTGACCTCCCTTTTTTGCTCTGTTATGAGCCCAAGGGGGAAAATATCACTGGCTTTTGAACAGGGGGTGACCAGACGTAGAAAGAGACTGACCCAGGGCTGGGCAGAGTTTCACAGGGAAACAAGCAGACACCCAGAGGACTGGACAGTAGCAAATGCTGCATTTTTCATGTATTTTTAAAATTGTCTCAGTGCAACCAGTAACCATGTATACTTCACAAAGTCTTTGAAAAGTTAATTAGCAACAGTGACTGCAAATGCTTAAGGAGGATACAAGCGCAATTTCTCCAGACTTTTCTGCAAAGTCCTGAATGTGTGTTGTTACAATGGGTGAGGAAAAACTGACTGATCTGATACTTTTAGGGAGCTTTTAGAAAGAGCCCTTTTACCTTTTGTCATACTAGCAGATATCACTTCTATGGGAAACCTACCAGAGGAGAGAGAAGTTCGGGACACGTTTACTTGAAAGTTCTAATGCAGACTGGGGTCCCATAACAGTAGCCTCTGCAGAAACCTGCACCACGCCCACGTTTTAATTTCCAAGCAGATTTCTGTTAAGACAAGCTTCTTAGATCCCTGAAATACTTGAATATTACAGTATTGTATTTTACACACCACACTCCCTGGATGTCCTGCCCTTTTGGAGCTCCAGGCTGTGTTGCTCCACACAGACTGTGGGACTCAATGCAAAGATGAAACTGCTAACAGCACTAACTGCCCGAAATGCTGGAATAAAGAGGTGTCTATATTGCTACACAGGCATATCTGAATTGTGTACGAGCTATGTTGCATGACTTGTGAGAAGGCATAAGTATCTATCAGTGTAACCTACTCCAGTCAGTGCAGGAGGAACACCAGAGCTCATACAAGATGCTTGCAGAAATGGTCAAGTTGTCTCTATACTGAAGAGCCCTACCGACTGTTCTATTAAAATCCTTTGAAACAATGGGACTTCCAGCAGAAATACTTAAACACCTAGGAGATCCAAAAGCTCACCACCAACTTATGTAACACCTAACTAATCTACAGCAGTGACTGTTTCTTCTGAACAAAGTACAACTGAAGTACGCATGTCTGAGCTAGTGATGTAGAGAAAAATCAACTTCTAAGTTACTCTGACCAGGGTACAATATATTCATCTACATCTGAGCTAGTATTGTGGCAAAATAGGAACTTCTAAAATATGATTCATCTCATCCTTAGGCAGTTATCAAAAACAGTTCTAATAAATCACACTACAGAAGTACTTATTTCCTTTCAGTGGCCACAGAGGGAGCCTAGACAACTAACTGTGACATATTTGTCTATCTAAAATTGTCACTAATCCACCCTGTCATTTTCCAATATGCTGTCAATGCAAGGCTTTTGATATGGGCAAAATCACCTTGCTCATTCTGCAGCAGAGCATTTCTATGTCTCAGAACAGGTAAGAGCCGCAGCAGACCTGGAGGAGTCTAGGGGAGCCTCGTGGCTCTAGTGAATCGCTATGATTTTTTGAGTGTGCTTCAGTCAGGAGTCTGTGTATTAAGAATCCCTGAGATGGAATTTTTTAAACAATGCAGCCCCACAACTAGCCATGTGTCCATGATTTCAAGGAAACTAGAAGCAAATAACAGCAATACCATTAGGTGGTCTCCACCTCTTCCACTCATTTTAAGGATTGTATGGAAAACTATACTTTACTAGCTAGACTTAAATCAAATTACACGGTCCAAGCTAGTTGTCTAGACTGCCTGTCTGATTCTGCCACAAGCACCTTTGTCAGCACGTCTAGAGACCTAGCCATCCAAACAAGAAAAAATTAGGGGAGAAGAATTCCAACCAAAGTGGTGGTTGGTAACTAGTGGCAACCTGTGGCAGGAGGAGGGAGCAGAGAAATATATCAATTGTCTCAGAAATATTGAATTTTAGTATTCACCTAGCTTCACCTTATTTTAGTCATTCAATGTCCATTGCAATGGAGATGTCTATGCAAGCTGTGATTAACCTTAGAAAAATCTAAGATGTTACAGGAGCAAGCAGCATGCCTCCCTTGACCTCAAGCAAAACCTCTATACACTGCAAAAAGGCCAAACCTATTATTTCTGTATTAACTGGCTTTTGCCTTAAACTGCAAAATCACAATTTAGTGTTGAACTTGGCCACTCAGCATTTCCTTGAGAACCTCTCTGGCTCTCCCCATGTGCCCTTTCATGAAGAAGGCACTAACACTTTCCCACAGAGTCAACAAAACACACTGCCTGTGTCTGCTCTCAGGAATGGACTCAGGAGCTTCTTCTCACCAGCTCACCAGACAGAGATGAGAAACAGAAAAGCTCTGCCTCTCCATAAGATTGCAGTTCCAGCTCTCCCTGGGAGCGACCCAGGAAAACCTACTGAACAGCCATCTCCCTTTTTAACATTTGTCTTTATTTATTTATTATTCATTTAATTATATTCTTATACATTACTTTTACCTACAGGTTTTGAGAGATTGAATACATTCTTTATCACATTTAACTAAACCAGAATTAAGAGTCTGTTTAGAAGGACTCTGTTTTGAAGTTCTCCCTCCACACCTGAAGTTCTCCTGCAGCTTCACTGCTACTATTGAGGGGAATCAAGAACTACCCTGTAGGTGCCTTCACCTCAGTGCTATCTTAGCTAATTCTCAGCATTATAGGGAAGCATCACCATCAGGGGAATTTTTCTTAAAATAGTTTTTTTTGGATAAATTTCTCAGCTGTTGCAGGTGCATAGATAGTTTGTGAACAGTGAGTGCCTTAATGTTAAGTGTTGCAATAAAATCCTGTAGTACCGGTGGACTTACTGTTTCCTCATCCCTCTGACTTCACTGGGTGCCTTAGGGGAAAATAACAGCCTGTGCACTTTCCTTTATCAAAGACCACAGCAGACACTATGACTCAGTTTGAGCCGTTAAAAAGGAAGATGTACATAAACTGTTAACTACTTTCTTCAGATGCTACAAATTGTGCCTAGTGCTGTTTTCTCCCAGTTGGCGAGCTCCCTTTTGGATCTACAGTAATCAGCCTTTGCCATCTTCATGGACGAATCAAATTCATCAGCAATAAATGCCAGGCCTGTTTTGACTCTGCTCATGAGCTAGGGGATCTCATTATTTTCAGAATATTCATTAGACTCTCTACTTACTCTAAAAATAGTGGGTTTTTTTCAGAGCCGAGTGACTAGTGGGCAGCAGATTCATGCATTTATCTGTTCCACAATACAAGATCTGATAACTACATGTACTCCGACACTGTGCCTTCAAGAGACAGATGCCATAAATAGACTCCACCTTACAGTATTTGCCATTGTCAAAGCGCTGGTTAATGTTCACTGATAACAATTAACTAATTAATCTTCAGGGCAACCCTGTGAGCTAGGTAAAACTGATATAATTAACGCATGAGTAAAATGAGATTTAGGAGTTAAGTCAGTTGCCTGGGCAGAGGCCTTCATGGTCTAGTGGATTAGACATCTGTCTCTCCAACCAAAGAAGTTGAGTCTAATCCTTTTTCTGACATTGATTTGCTGTGTGACCTTACGGAAAGTCAATTAACTTCTCTGCCTCGGCTACCCTAGAGATAATGACGCTTACCTACCCAGTGACACATGGGTGTTTGGAAACTGTACTAAATGATACTTTTAATGTACTCTTAAGGCCTATCAGTCGAAGAGGTGAAACATTAAAGCTTCCTAGCTTTAATGTCCTTGCTGTCTTATCTAATTCCTCCCTCCCACACCAGAAATAGCTTAGGGGTAAAGAGGAATTTCTTAGGCTAAGATGCTACTAGTGAAACTGTGGCTGGCATCAGGAAATTTCATCCAATCCCATGTGACCAGCAAATTTATTTAGAGTACAGGTCAGCACTAGAATTGCAATGGAAAGTTTATTTTAAACTCAGCCATGGAATAAACCAGCATCCTTCCCGTGCTACCATGGGCCATCCCCACTGACCACCCTGGTTTGAAGGGAGTGGAGCGTGTTTGCAGAGACCCAAGAGCCTGTGCTCATGCCTAGTTCCCTTGTACCTCTAAATGAGATTTCTGTGGGATGCTTACTACAGGTGGCCCTACCACTAGCAGGGATGCAAACCCGGAGGGCCAGTACTCATGTACACGCACTTCCTGGAGCAGACACAAATAATTTTGCCATCTCTGAGCACTGGGGCGTTGCACTTAGGAGAAGGACAACTAAACCTGTCCTGTTCTGTTCATTAGAAGCTGCCCTCATACTTCTGTCCTCTAGCCAGCATACCTTTTCATGACCTGTCATAGGGCATTAAGAAGTATTACTTCTGTAGCTGGCATTTGAACTGCCCAGGAGGTACCTAGGCTGGTGGTGTGCACATGTAACTTTATATCCCTTTTCCCACGCTTGACCTTGCTTTTAATTATTTCTACAAAACTTTATGTTGCTACATATAATGCTGCTTAGGCCCATAAAATCTCACATAATTCTAATAAAGCAAGAAACCAGTCAAATGGGACATAAGAATTCAAGATTTACCTTTATTTTTTGAGCAAGATTAACATCCCTTCTCTTTAATACTGAAGGAAATGTCAGGGCTTTTTCCCTTTTACTTGCTGAATTATAGGAAGCGCGGTGAATGTTCATGCAGCCAGAAAAATAATAACCTGCTCCTGCCTCTGATGCAGCACCGATCACTTCTTGGCATCCTTTCTGCTGCCGATCTGGCTGTGCGCTGGCTGCTTTGTTTCACTGCCCTGCTCTCTCCACCCTCTGACCAGTTAGCACTCATCTCTTCTCCACTCTCCCAGCTCTATTGATAATGTGTTTAGCATTTACTTTGATGCTATTCCTTGAGGCTTTTCAAAATCTTTCTTGGAAAGAAGACCATTTAAAAGAAACCTTCTGGGGAAAGACAGGGAAGAAAGATAAAGCAGAAAGGGCATGTGCTTGTGTATAATACACCCCTGTAGGCTTTGTCTTGCTGGAAGCCTAAAGAAGACTTAATGCAAACCCATACTGCTGTAAGTAGGGAATAAATATTGTATTCTCCTAAAATACATCCGAGCTAATTCAATAAACCCTAACTTACTGGCTGCTACTTGTGCAAACATCTGAATTTTAAATCCCAATAAATCACTAACGAGCTGTCAGATCAGTAATACAGATATTCCCAAGGCTGAAAGATTGTCTATAGCCTGTCCCTACATATTTACTTATTGCAGAGGCTGCTGGTGTGGAGTAGCACAGGCCAAATGGCTCCATGTTTATACACTGTGGAAGAACTTAAAGCTGACTTGTAGTAGCTTATAAAATATACTCTAGGATTGTACACTGAGCGTGGTGAGGACCATGAACTAAAATTGTCTTCAGCCCTCACATGCCTACAATATGACTTTTCAGTGTTTGTTTTTGCCTGAGTTAAAATTACTTGTGTCCTAATAGGTGATCAACATGTAACATGTTTGGCACAAGCAGAACATATAATTGCATTTGGAGAGATTGTTGGGGATTTTTCAATGTTATTGAAGATTGAACTCCTAAGCATTTGTAGCTCACCTAGTATTGTTATCTTCTGCACTTGCATGTTTGGGTTGAGGTTTTTTTTGTCTTCTTATATGGAGAGTATACCTGTACCTTACTGCACCTCATCTACTAATGCATTGAAGCATCCATTTAACTTTAAGACTGAGCTTCAGATCTCTGCTGCATCAAGCTCTTTATTTTAATATGTATCTTTTAGTTTTATGTTGCATATTTTCCAAGATTTCATAAAACTACCTAACATCCCAGTTCTACAGTCTGTACCTGAGACCAACAGGTGTGACTTCAACTTTATCTATGAATACAGTAAAGAATATGTAATACCAGGAAGGACAACTTATTTTTCTTTTTCATCTTAATTCTTTCCAGTAGCTTTTGTTCAACCTTGTGTACAAATAATGAAACTTTCCTGTGAGATGTTTTCCCAGTTTCAAGTTTGGAATTAAATAGATGGTTTGCATACAATTTTTTAAGTTGTGTGTAAGTGTATGGACCTACATATTTATATTGGCTTTGCTGTAAATCAAAGTTGCTGAAGTAAAATGGAAATGGACGCACTTGAACTTGCAGTGATCTTGTAAAATACTGGTGGCTATTCATTTGAAACTGGGTCTATCTGGATTAGAAGATGGAAGGGATATCAGTTAATCTTAAGTTTGGTAATTTGGTAATCATTACTGTAAATAGTGTTTTTACTTCTTAGTATGCTCACTGGAAGACAATGCATAGCCAGTATGAACGAGGGCAGATACAGATGATAAAGGCAAAGCTTAATCTTGCTAGGATTAGTGACTTTTAAATTGATATGACTGAAAAAACATTGAAAAATGCTGAAGTTAGGTGATTTAAGGAACTAGCAAAATGCCTTGCCTAGTAATTTTCAAAGGTCTTCAGAGACACTTGATTGCACCTGGAACCTCTGATTTGATTACCGAAATAAAAAATGTCTACTGTAGTAGCCTCATCTGTACTTTAATTAAGAGCTTTGTATTTAAATATATCTGATCCCCTGAGGTTATTTTTAAAGTAAGCTTCTGGCAAGGCAGCAGTGTGGTAGATTAGAGGCTTGGAATTGAGGAAAAAAATAATCATTCAGCATACAGTTTAGAATAATGTGTGCATATATAAAAATACGTGTGTATGTAACATCATGTAACAAGATACAGGACTGGATTTATTAAAGCCAAATGGAGGGATATTTCCTCTTTTAATATTATAGATTTTTTTTAATATATGCAATGTAGATATTACACTGCAGTCGGATTCACGTAAGTACCACAACAGCACATCAATCTGATATTGTCCAATGAAAGCTCCTTTTTTCTACAAATGTAAAACCAAGTTATCAACTGAGCTGTCTGCATCTACCACTCCATCCAACAGTGGCCTTTTTGCTTGACATGGATATATATCACCCATCAGCTCACCATTTATCACAGAGTATGCAAGCATGAGCTGAAAAGCAGCAGTGCCAGATAAAGCATACTCATGGAAAATGAGCAGCAGTGTAGCAGCAGGGGTGCCAGACTGGGGGTGCTCATAAACAATGTTAAAAGACAAGGGGTGGGGAAAGGGCAAATGATTTGTACAAGACACAGCTGAACCTGAAAAGCCAGATAACAACAGATTTTTCCAGTTCTTATTTCAGAAGAGAACTTACAGCTTCCAAATTTTAATGGGCAAGCATGTGCATCCATGGGGAAATCTTCAAGTTGCATGGGACATTCAGCAGAGATGGTCAATCTGTGGGGGAGTAAAAAGAAAACACATTTTTTTTTTCAGTGCCTTCCCTTTAGGCCTATCACTGCAGCACAAGTGCTGACACAAGTAAGCTTTTCCTAAAGGCTCTTTGCTCCTGCTGAAATCATGGCAACCCACTATCAAACTGAATGTGAAACAAGCCAGGGGGACCACCGTGTGTGCATGCTGTAGGCCTTATCCAGAAACACAGAGTCATGCGGACTGATTTTATGTATCTAAGCTGTTCCAATAAGATCATTCTTTCTTATCAGTACGTGAAGGAACTCCTCTGCTGGAGCTTCTGTGGTGCACCTTATATTTATCTGCTTTCTGTAGACATTTCAACTGGACTATAAATTTAACTCGCACTGGTACAGACATAAAGAAGCACTGACTTTACATATAGATGTAACTATTTAAATACATAACAATAAATGTTTATAAATAAAAGTATATAATATAAATATCTGTAACTATATACAAAGTTATATATAAAGTCAATGACATATATGTGTATATATGACTATATATAGCACTACAGTTAGCTTCTGTGGAAATCACATGGTATCAGAGCAGTCCATTTCAGTTCAACATACTGTGAATTACCAGGGCACCTTGTCAGGAAAAAAAAAACAGCATAATTTTCCCCAGTGAAAATTGTTGCCTGGCAAAACAATTTGATCCTGGACTGCTTGGCCACTACATGGAAATTCTTGAGCTATAGTGGACATATGGGTAGGGAAGGAAAAATTCTTAGGAAAAAAAGACATATACCATAGATGTTCTGTATGACTGACAGATCAAACTGAACACACAAAAAAGTTTGAGGTAAATTTCTGAGCAGTGCAATATCAGTTATATCCATATCAAATATATCAAGAGAGCCAAAGCTTGCTTTTCTGGGTGCAGGCAGCACACAGCACAATGAGAATCTGGTTTTGATTAGGCCACTTTGATATTTGCATAATACAGATGATTTGCTCAGGATGGTGAGGATGCAAATCTCATTTTACATTAGGAATACCCTTATGCCTTTCTTGTTTTATGCTGTTATTCTGCCTCAGAGGCGACAGACCAGAGACACCCAAAGCCTCACAGTCTGCCCTGTGCTGGGGTGACACTGGGCTCTGCTGGAGTGCAGCCAAACTGCTACCCTGGGGGCCTAAATTCTGACAAGAAATTCACAACATCCTTCCACGAGAATGCAAAAAAAAACCCCCAAACTCTTTCCTATTACCACAGCCACACGTAGCCGTATTTCCCAGCTATATATACCCACTGCTTCATACTACCATACCAAAAGGAGTATTCGTGCTACAAGAACTCCAATCCAAAGAGATCATAAAGGGAAACAATCTGTCTGTGTACAGATGGCACAGCATTCAGCCAGTCCAACTCAATACAATGCAATGATGCCTTGCCGGGGCAGTCCAGCTACATGGACAATAAATTGGGGGAAACAGCTCCACTTTCTGCCAATGCACAGAAATGCTGGAGCTTTACCAACAGCTGGAAATGGGAAAATAAGCACCGAGAGATGTAATAGAATCGTTGGCTAGAGAGCGTATAATGAGGACGGACTGGAAAACAGGGAGGGAAAATGACAAACTGAGAACAGTAATAGAAAATGTGAAGATAATACAACATACAATGTAAAAGAAAAAAAATCCAGTTCAGAATAGAGATAATGTATCATTTAGTAAGAACAGACAGGAAGTCTACAACACAGAAAAGAAATGACTGAGGTCTGAGACATCTGCCCTCAGGCAAGACTGTTCTTCGACTTTGTTTTTTTAAAGAAATTTTAAAAACACTAAAATACAGGGTTTTCTGCAGTGAAGACTACCCTCGGACACCAAAGCCTGAAAAGCCACAGTCACTGAAAGTGCTACATAGATGAATTTAATAATCTGGTTCTAGTAGCATCCCATCCAGTACTTGCATCCTTTTCATAAAAAATCACTCTAATGGGCACTTTAGAGCAAGGCTGCCATCCCTCCAGTACATTGCTACATTTTCTGTACAAAGTATTGCAAATCTAATTTTCTTGACAAATTCAGAAACCTTGCTCCAAGTACCATAAGAAAGCTGGTGTGTTTTACTGCAGTCCATCTCCTGTCTCTTTGTCTACCAACAGTTCAAGTATGCTGTGTCAATGTTGCAGCTTGACAACATTTTAATACACATACTTGTCATCTGCAAAACTCAAGGAGGGGATCCCTATATCCATCTTACCAAGAGAGCATCTGTGGAATCAGGAAGTGAAGGAAGATTCAATGCAGAATTATGAATAAGAACTTCTTTTCCATCTGACTGTCCTGTGAACTGTGTCTTGCTGCCTGCATTTCTGGAAATAACCATTGTGTGTAATGGGGAAGGCTGTAGACATTCCTCAACTGTAACTGTGGAAGAGAAGTGAAGATGAGGTGCACAAAGACTGTGATTTAGTGGAATTTAATCAAGACCCTCCAGAAATTATTTTTCCTGTCTTAAGTGAAAGGGTAGCACATAAAGCTGGAGGGCACCTGACTGCCACTACCTGTCTCAGAAGCCACAAAGACCCTGGTGGTGTCAGGGCTGCTCCTGTGCCCCTTCTGAATTCCTCATCCAGCAAAAAGTGGTATACCCCTTAAAAGGATGGTGCTTGGTGCAGCCTTCTGGGTCTAGCCCAGGAGTAGGGAGAACAAAGCTTAGCAGCTGCAAATGCGCTTGGGTACAGCCTTTCCTTTCGTTAACATGAAATTCTGCTCCTTATCAATGATATCTGCATGCTTCTTTCCTTTTCCTGTGGCTCCATCCTAGGGCCACTCCTAGTCTGGCCATCTTGAACATTTGATCTAGCTATAACTATTTGTGACATGTTATTATGTAATTCAGCCTCTTAAGGTAATTTTAAAATGCTCAGTGAACAACTCTGCTAGCTACCTCAAAGCGTGCATTACCTGAGGCTTGTGAAGTATCTTGTAATGGGCAACGGAACAGTCAATTTGACTGTGGGTTCTAACACACTGCATAAATGTCACCACCCTGAATTTCTGCAGAGCGCTCTGTGCCCAACAGGAGCTGTTTCTCATTACTTTGCGAGGATCTGTAAAACAGAATCACTAAATTAACTCCTGGTTCAAAGAGACTGGATTTTCTACTATATACTGTATACAGAAAAAAAAAGCAGCACCGCAGCCATGTCTTACACTCTAGGGGCTGGAAGCATGGGTCACTGCATATGGATTTGCTCCTACGTGCAGAGTACAAACTATATATTCACATTAGAGCTCCACGAGTCAGAAAGAAATTGATATCTGCACCTGCTCCTTCAAATATCACCTGGGGTCATATTTGCATACTTTGGCTTTTAACATAGTGTTAAAGCTTAGGCATCCTTTGCATGCCCTAGTTTACACAGCTGATGATAACAAAATGACTCCCAGTTTGCATTTATTGAAAGAAGAGAAAGGAGACCTTGGCCCGCATATATGAAACAGTCTTTGCTTAATCCTTTTAATACGGACACTCTAGTAGGGTCTTGCTGTGCTCATTGCAGCAGTTATCTGAGCTAGAGACAGTCTCCAAACCAGGATTTTTCTGCCACAGCACAAGCATTGCTCAAACTGGAGTTCTTTCCAACAGAGCCATTTAAAAGCTTCCCTCCTCCACCATCATTCTGTCTTAACAAAAGTCCTATGGGATTACTTTCACTCAAAGAGTTTTTGACAAGACAGACAAGTGTCTGTTAGAGGTCCTTTACAATGGGAGGACAAACCTCTGATTTTATTGAAGTTAATGGTGACTTTGACTTCAGTAGAATTGGTATTCACCCAAAATATGTAACAAAACCTGATTGATTATTATCAACAAAATTTGACTTTAATAATGCTCCAAATATTTACACTGCTATACAAATGTTAATCAACCAACAAAATGCTATAGTATACCTCAAGTATCTGAAAAAAAAGTTAGCTCTAAAAATTATTTCATGTATCATCCATAATTGTATATGAAACCTTCATCAAAGCTTCATTATGTATAGACTTTAAGAACATAAAGTGTTTACTGAAGTTCTGTTTCAACAAAATGTAGACACATAAGCGAATAACCATCTAAGACAAGCACAACAATTTCAAACAGCAACTCCATAAAAGTCACCTTCAGCCATTTCCACTGGAGAATGAAGTATGGTGATGCTCTCGAGACTGTTGCTTCTTAACAAAGAGTAGCAGAAGGAGGTGCTAAAGTCAACAGTGTGGCAAGGAAACCAATGCAGATGTTTGGGAGCCAGACATCCGCCGCAAGTGTGCTTCAAGGAGAGGTGGGAGCCCCTCAGCAGAAGTCCCAGAGGCACAAGGCACCCCATCCTGCAAGAGCCTGTTTCAGGGTGCTGCAGGGGTCTCCTCGCTGTTCCCGTGATTTCCCTCAATGCAAGGAGAATCTGTTCCTGCTCGTGGGAAAAGAGCTGTGTGACTGAGCAAAGCTATGCTCTCTCTGCTACCCCTGGAAGTGCAGAAAACACTTTCTGGAGTGTTATCTGCAGCTGCCAGGTAGGAGGTGAGGGCAGTCACCTGCCCAGGGAGCCAACAGACAGCCACAGCAACTTGCTTTTTCTTATCAGCTCCTATCTTTAGGATGTGAGCAAACTGAAATAGAGAGCTTTGGAAGGAAGAAGGGAGCAGAAAGGCAGAGTCACCAGTGGCTTTTGGGAGAAGTTGTGTTGGATAACAAGAGTTACTGATGAAGGGGACGCAAGGAAAGTTTTGTTAGCTCAGGTATTGGGGCCAGAGAGATATGAAGCTTTTCTGCCTGTTTGCCCTAATCCCCAAACCAGCTCTGTCTTCTTAGTTGTTTATTTCTGTGCAGTGCTCTTACTCCCGATTAAAGGGAACATTTTAATGCTGTGCTTTGGCCCTACCTGTGCTGCAACACGTACCCATGGTGGGGCTCAGGCTAGAACGGGCACAGAAGAGCCAAAGTGCCCTTCCCAGCACAAGACCAGCCATCACCATTTTCCTTTAAAAAAGGCAAAACATTTACTTGAAACTCATCTCATATCTATCAACATCTCCCCAACATGCCAAAATAGAGTTAAGTGGATCCAGCCTTACCCAAGCCGTACCCACACAAAAGTGCTGGCTGGCTCCCTGAAAAGGGAGACTTCAGGCTCGGGCAGACCCTGCTCAGGAGCCAGCTCCAGAAGAAGCTTCCCTGGGTTCCTGCTCTGACAGAACCTCGGTGGAACAATTTGAGCTCTTGTGGCATCTCCAGTATGCACTCTCGTGCACAAATACGGATGACAGAATAACGGACAGGTGCTGGTTTCGGTTGGTATTTTTTCAAATTGTGAACACATTGTTAGGTTTGTGAAATTACCCATTTAGCCTTGACTCAGGACACAACTATTCTCCCACCACGGTATCATGGGAACACTTCTGTAACCAAACTATTATTCCTTTCACAGGGTTTTAAAGCTCTGTTTCAGCACAGTAAGCATGTCATCCAGGGAACTGATGTATCTCTCTGTTCTTTAAGTAAATGTAATATGCGTTTATATTAGCATATATATATATACACACACTGACACACACACATATACATACACACATATATATGGAAAGGCCTTTATTGGTTCTGAAGCACTTCCCATAGAGTCCTAACAAACCCCGTTGATGGTGGTGATAGTGGGTGACCTGACACAGCACAGAAGTGTTAGGATATGGATACACATTCAGTCACGGTATCAGCAGCTGTACGTGTTACCCTGAAACATTTCCCTGTCTGGGTGACTGTCTGCAGCCTAGCTCAGGGGAGAGAAGTGGATATTCTTGATAACTCAAACACTGCCTTGCTCAAGAATCTCCATCATTGCATTGGATAAGAGGCCAAAATAGGGACTCAAGGCCTTGTTCTGTGCCTCTGTGTGGGATGTGGAGGCAGCTCACTGCCTCTAATCTATAATGCCAGTTATAGAATTGTTTCCTTGGGATCCACCACACAAAGTGAACACAGAATAGAAATTAAAGCTAGGAGCTGGAGTGAGGTGGTCTGCAGAAATTTCTGTCTTAGCCCATTTTTCCTTCATAACCACTCCGCCAAGAATACTACCCTTTCCCAACTTTACTGTGATGCTGAGATGTGTTATCTTTATATGACACCAAAATGTGCTTCGAAAATGCCACAGGGAAGGAGCTATGGAAGACTAAGAGCTCCAGTTACTGATGTTTTTGTGAGCTGTGAAAACATAATTCATATGCATGGTGTACTTGACAGCAAAACTCTCATTTTAAGCAAACCAAATCCTTAGCATAGCTTATGTTGAAGTGAGAAAACAAGACTTTAATTGCCTAGATTAACTGTGCTGAAGAGCAGGTTATCCTGAGCTGATCTGAGGTGGACAGGATTGATCTCAAAAGCTGAACCACTACAGGAATTACCTCCCTGCATGTGGAGTACCTTGGCTTACCCAGAGCACACTCTTACATGGAGGCAGAGGAGATGTTCAGCCTGTAGACACAGAAAGAACTGAGAAAGAAAATTAAATAACCAATAGGACACTTAAATTTTTATCTGATCTTTGATAAGGATTTGGGGTTCGTAGAAAGAATCACATTTCCAGCTCCTGGTAGAAGTTTAGAGTAGAGGTAACACCTTTCATTCTAAAGTCTTTCCTTTATATGGATAAAAGCAATGGATGGAGCACTGAGTTTGTGCTTATCCACCCTTGCCATGCAAGGTGTCTATTGAAAATCTATGAGCAAGGTAAAATTTGCTAGAAGAAGCTGTATTTTTTATCAGACTAACTGGTGCAGTAAAAAGCCCAAGCTTTTTGTCAGTCAGCTCCTTCTTTAGGTTCTCTGCCTACAAATCTTCCTTTCCTAAAGAAACTTTAGACCTATATGGCTATGCAGCTATGAACACTATAGTACAACATTGCACCTATCTACTTGATACTTTCACTTAAAAACCTCTCCAATCTTTCTCTCCTTGCTGGTCCCTTATACATGATGAACTCATTTTGACACCCCATGAGGAAGGCCTTCAAATCTCTCCTCTGCAGTAGCTTCTATTTTTACTGAATTCTTGAATTAAATCACAAAAATCTAAATAGTACTAGCAATGCTGAGAAGCTGACACATTTGTTCCTGCAGGTAACAATAATAGGACAAAGGGTAATGGTTTTAAACTTAAAGAGGGTAGATTTAGACTAGATATAAGGAAGAAATGTTTTACAATGAGGGTGGTGAGGCACTGGAATAGGTGGTAGATGCCCCATCCCTGGAAACATTCAAGGTCAGGCTGGACAGGGCTCTGAGCAACCTGATCTACTTGAAGATGCCCCCACTCATCGCAGGGGGGTTGGACTAGATGACCTTTAAAGGTCCATTCCAACCCAAACCATTTTACGATTCTATGACCAAGCAATTTGACAATATGTTCTTTCACAGGGAAACATGTGCACATGCCTATTTGTGTGTAGCTCTATTGGTATACGGAAGAAGTTGTTCAGCCACTCATTCAGGATATTATTATCTGGGGTTTTTTGCCTTGTCTCTGAAATGCTACACACTCCCGTCCAATACAGCCATGAAATGCCAGGTAAAGGGGTAAGCTATGAGTGCTCGCTGCTCCAGGGGAAGAGCCCTCTGATCCCTCATCTGTTTCACATCATAAACAGTCATTAAACAGGCCCCAATTTACCATCTGTTTGCTATTTATACCACCACCAGCATCTGCTACAGCATAAGCACCTGTTTGCTACAGCGCAACCTGAGAGAAGGAAGAGTTGAATCTCCTAGTGACATTTGACTGTCCCCCTGCTAAACCATGTTCAGTAGCATGCAGCTGGATAGGAGCTCCCTGCTCCTATGAAGATCAGTGGGGTACTATTTCCCCCAGGGCATGCACCCCTGCACCCTTGCATGCAAACAGGGATGACAGAGCTGTACCTTCACCTCAGGGACAGGTCAGCTCAGTGGCACCTTCGTAAGAGACAGAAAAGCAAAAGCAGGTAGAGATAGATGGGTGAGATAGATATTCTACCCCTGGACTGCGCAAACCTAGAGATAGTGGTTTGAGTTTACTTGATGTTAAGTCACAACATGCTGATGTTTTTAAGATGCCCAGTTAATGGCGGATGCAAAGGGAAGGCCACCCTTGCTTGCAGAAATTCTTCCAAGGCTTTTATACTGGATATAGTACATATGATGGACACAACCTCAGGATTTTAGCTAGAGCCTGGTGAAAAAGACCTACTTCATCATTTAGAGCAAACAGATAAAAATAACAGTTTGGAATTTTTTATAAGATATGAATTTGTGTATATGGTTTCAGGAAAGATTAATTTAACAGTAGAAAGCAGAATAAGTCAGGCTGAGTATCAATAGAAGGTATGCTAACACAATAAGATCTCTTAGAAAGTAACTGTGATGTCCAAAGGCAATGTCTTAAGACTTCTAAAGAATAGAATAGACAAAAGCCTAGAAACAGGCATTTCCAGTGGACTACTCATTAAATGACAAGCCATGTGCATTTTTTCATCTGCACAATCACACCAAGACACTTTCCTGTAGAAAGGCTGAAGAAGCCAAAGAGAAAGGAATTAAATGGGACAATAAAGACTATTCCTACCCATGCCTGTTGCACGACTTTACTCAGTTTTATGCATTAGTATTTTGATTTGTCAAAGCCTTCGGAGAAGGGCAAATTACAAATTTCCTACAGGGCAAATGTGGTATAGTGGGATCCAGGCTTAATTCCTCACCCCACCATAATATGTTAATCTAACCAGAGATTTCTGAAGCATCTTAGACTAGACCCTTCATCTCTTTTTTTCTGAAGTAGCCTGGAGCCGCTTTCCATCCTCCCTAAGCCCTTTATTCCTCACACATATGCTTTTACTTTCTGACTACCTCAGATATCTATACCCCAACCCACAGTAACTCCCAGTTATTCCTGAATGACCATCATCAGTACCAAGTATCCTGCTCCCCAAAACAATTCTACCCCCATTTCTTGCAAAATCCTATTTCACCTAAGCCCTCAAATCCTCCTGATCCTCCACTCCTGGCTCAGCCACAGGTACCCAGCACCCAGCAGCAGCTAGCTGGCCTCTGGCATCCCTCACTAGCAACCCTTTCCTCACCAGCATTCTATGGGTTCTTCCCATCACCTAAACAAGCAAAAACGGGATAGCAATTTATCAGAGGTTTTTATTAGCTCCTCCTAAGGTGCACTATAGTCCCTCCCACACCCGCCTCGACAAAAGTGGAGGACTGAACCCAATTTAAGTGCACTCACATGTGCTATACTTGTACAACATTGGGATTTATGTTGCATGGAGAGGAAACTGTGCAAGCCCTTCACAACACAGCAATGGGACCAGCTGCTGGCCAAATATCCCATAGCTTTAGGTGGCTGGCACACTACCCATCTCCAGGATACATGAGTACAAGGGTGGGAAACAGAAAAAAAAACAGGAAAGTAGGATGGGACTTGTGGCCAAACACAGTCACCTATAGTAACAATAGTTAGCCCGTGCTCCTTTTTCTGCCACTGCAGAAAAAAAAACAGGAATCCTCTAAAGTGTGATTGGAGATAAATAATCATCTTTCATACTAAAACAGACATCTGAAATAATGCAGACATCTAGCTCCTTAAGAACATTTCTCCCTTGCACTGGGAGTAATTCTGAGCCAAGAGGCTCATCTACAGCCATCAATGTTACCTATGAGTAAAATTAGCTGGGGTGAATCCTACCCATCCTGCCTGGTGCGCTCCACCACAGTGTATTTTAGATTGCTCATTGGCAGCCTGATATTTCAGCACAAACATGAATGTACTTCAGGGGACGGCATTTCCGATTAGGCAGATGAAGATTTTAATTTCAGTTTAAGTGAAATGACTAGGCAGTTCACTCTAATGTTATCCTCCCCTGGTAATAAAAAAATAACATAGCCATAACAATTCTTCAACATCTACCAGGTACTTCTGAAGCCCCCAACTGCAGAATCCGTCTGCAAATTTGGCCAAAGACAGTCACCAAAGCAGCTGTGCTTTCCTGGGGGTCTTTGGGGGGTACCCATCAGTACACTGCTTCCCTTCACCCCATCCCCTCCGAGCACACCTGGGACATCTGTTCATCCTTATAAAATGGGGAGAGCACAAGGGAATCCAGCAGAAATTGTACCAGCTAATCCCAAGGGAAAGATGGGTTTGCCTCTGTGCTCAGCACAGACCTGAAACTTAAGTTTGACCCTTTGTAAACCCTCAAAGTCCAGGCACACATCTCCCTCATCCAAGGACAGGCTGGTTCAGGTTTGCGTTTTGTCTTTTAATCAATTGTGTCCTTGCTGTGCGAGTTCCTGTCTCTGTGAGGGAGATCTCTGCGGGGTTCTGCCCACTTTTATTACCACCAGAATAGCCTATTGTCACGTACTTTACATAGAGACTATATTTGGGCAGGTCATAATTGCCCATTTTGAATATATTACACCAGAGTCTCCTCTGATGCCTTTCTCTCCCTGTGGGTAACTCCAGCCATGGATTTTTCAAAACAACAAATCTCAGTTCCTTGAAGGACAACTTTTGAGAAATGGGGCAATGCGCAATCAAAGGAAAGAGACAGGAACCGATAGGCTTGGTGTTAAAACAAGAATCCTGCTGCTGTCCTCAGGGAAGAGCCCTTCACTTCATATATCCCTATTTTTTCTCACTCTGTCAAAATCTGAATTGATGAAAAGCAGCCGAGAGTCCTTGCCACCACGGCAGGTTTTCAACATTCTGCAGAACTCAGCCCAATATGAAGAAACAATCTTTTTTTCTTCCAGCTTCAGGCAGTTTGAAGCTTGAATATGAAATAAAAGGCAGAAAGTCTAACACAGGGAAAGGAAATGCATATTTGTATGGCTTGATAGCTCTTAATTAGTTTTGTAATATTTATACAATGCCCAAAAGCATTGCCAGATCCATTTCTGTAAATATAAATGAATACATAAATGAAATCTTCCCTTTGAAATAAGAACAACAAATTCAAATTGAACAGAAATGTTCCCATCTACATGTCTGGCTGAGTGAAAACTAAGGGTTCATTTTAAAGTGTAGATTTGCTGGTCACTCCTCTCTCAGGGCCATGCAAGCAAACCTGCATTGAGAAAAGGCTGCCTTCTGGCAAAGTCAATGCTTGAGAACCCACACATTTTTCATAGAATAATTGTCCCTTAAAAAAACCCAAGCAAACAAAACCTTTCTTTCCCAATGGAAGTCTTGAAAGCAGCATCGTTTCTTTCAGTCAACTGGTTTTATAATCAATAGCTCTACAGCATACAATGGTTAGCTTGCTAATGATGTGCTTTGTGTAAGAGCAGACTTTGTGCTAACATGCACCCAGGACATGTGTACACTTGCATATACAATTTTAACGCTCAGTGCTAATGTAAGAAACGATATTTTCAGCCTAGATGAGCCGGGGTATTCGCTACAGAACAGCAAGCAGTGTGGTTATGCTGCCATCAAGTGGGTAGCCATCCTACACCTTGCCGAATATCGAATGTCTGTCACAAGCCATAGATAACTGTATTTCAGGGCTGTACTAAAAATTTTGCAGTTTCTTAACACCATACTGACAAATGTCTGCAGTCTCCAGCTGATAAATTATGAATTTGCAGATTAATGGCACAAATTCAACTGTAAACACCCCTAGGATTTCCGGTAACCTTTAGTTGCCATAATAACATGAGAAAAATCTGTTTGTGCACTCTTCAGACGTACGACCACACCATATTTAAAATCCCAAATTTTATCAGATGCCTGGTAGCCCTAGTGGTAGCACAAGTGGCTTGGGGTCCTTTCAAAATGATGGTGAGAATGGGGCTCCAAGGAGCCTAGCTCTTGTGATGACACAGAAAGATTTTTCGTCAAGCTGATAGAAAATCATCAAAAATTCCCTATGAACTGTTGGCCAAAAGTTCAGTTATGGTCCAAAGGTTTAGCCCCAGTGAGCACACTGTACTTCATACAAGTTCTGACAAAAAAAAAAAAAAAAAAAAGGTAGACTCACACCTTTTTTTCTGGCATCCTACAACAAAGTTTATCAGAGCTTCTGTCTTTATAGTCTAATCCCACTAAGTAAATAAATGGAGCTCACCGAGACATGTTGGTTCTCTTAGCCTGGAAAGGTTGCTTAAAATGCCATCCCCATCCATTTTTATTCATGGAATAAAAAAGCTTTATGCTTCTTACAACATTTATTTCTCAGATAAGTTAAACTCAGTATCTTTTAAGTTTTTATAGGGAAAGAATCAACTTTTTGCCTCCATTCACAAAGCTATTTTCTATACAGATTAGGGAAATACGAACCATATTTTCTAGTGCTTTTTTACCACAGTGCTCTTACCGGGGACGGGGGAAGCATTTAAAAGCAGAGATACGGACAATACTCTCCTCTAGGGGCAGAAACAGAATTTGCAACATTCACATTTGCAACATTCAATTAATCAGTGCATCATTTGCAAACCACATTAGCAAAATAAAACAAATAGGGCCTGCCAAATCAAAGACAATGAGAATTATCAAGTCGTTACCTGCAGAGAACACTGCTGCCTATGAAATCTGTCTAAAGAGCATGTTGTGTTCCTATATTCATGCAGAAGGCTTTTAATACTGCATGCATATAGAAGCTCATTTATTAGATTTCCCTGGCAGCATATATCCCATCAACTTCTGACCTAGACAACATATAATGAAATGCAATATGAAAAGAATATATTTTTCTTTATAAGTAAACACATGTATCACAAAAATGTACGCACTGACAAGTGCTAAAGCTGGAAGTTTGCTCAGATGATCGTACTCAGTATATTTGTAAGTCAAATAATTTGGAAGGTCAGCATTGGCTCAGCTTCTTTCCTCCTCTTCATTCAGGCAGCCAGATGCAAGGTTGCAAAAGCAATTCAGGCATCTCCGTCAATGACAGAGGGTCCAATCCTCCCCACATGGATTACTCCTACGAACAGTCTGGGAAGTGTGCAATTCCTCCTTGGAAACGAGGGGAATGCACAGCTAACAGAGGGCTGTCTCCACATCCCTAGATCCTCAGAGATGAGTAAACCTGATGGGAGTTACAGAAGATGGGGCTCAAGCTTCAGCTAAGACCCAGTAGCTTCAGCCAGTACAACACTGCTGAGACAAGCAGCTTGCCCCTCAAAAAGGCCAATACTGCCTATCTCCTCACAGACACCCATGCTAGGCAGTGCTGCTGAGCTGTTAACCTTCGTTGGGACATGCAAAGGCAGCTGAAGGGGCTGGCTGCATGTCACAGCTACCTCTGCACAGGTGGGATGGGAGCCTCAAGCCAGCTCACAGCAGAGCATCGCTCAGGCTGCTGAAATGCCCATCACGAAAAGCTGCTATTTCTAAAGTAGCACAGTTCCATGCACATTACAAAAGCAGTCTCCTGTCTTGTGTTTAAACAGAATAGCATAGACACTCTTTTATTTTTAAAGTTATTACTTGCAATAGTGGAAGGAAAGCTATTTAAAAAGCTTTGCGCTCCATTTCTTATCACATACACCATGGTTAGTGGGAATTCATTTCCACACACATGCACACCCACGCACAGTACTCTACCAAAAAAAAAGGGGGGGTTGTTGCATGTTTTTTAGGTTACAAAAGAATTCTGTGTCTTTCTGTAGCCTACAAAAACATCAATCCCACTGAGTTTTCCCACTGTGAAAACCAGAGGAAAGGGAACTGGGAGAGATGATGAGAAAGTCAGCGTCAAACCCAAATTTTTCTCCACCTGCAGATGCCGAGCAGGACACCATTTTTTCCTCAATATAGCTATAGCCTGTGGCATCTTAATGCAACAATACTCTGCTGTGATCACAGGAGAGGCAGCTCCACAGAGTAACTCAGACTCAGCAGCAAGCTCATCCAGGTCTCACTCTGCTACCTTGGCCAGCTCAGCTCACTGCCTTATGAATCTATGCTTTGCTGCATTTCTTTAACACTGCAAAACCCAGTGCTTCCAAAGAAATAGCATGCCAGCTGCAAATTTGCCACACAACATAACGTTTTGCTCCAGGCTGACTGTGAGCCTAATCTGGACTTTCCTTACACAAGTAACTTACACAGATAATCAGGGATTGCCTCTGCAGCAGTCTCTGGAGTGGTACCAGTGTAGTCCTAGCTGCACTGAGACTGGTTTTAAGGCTGGGGTTACAGATCTTTTTGTGAAAATAAGTTTCTCTGATAGTTATTCTGACCTTTATTCATTTAAGTGTGTATGTGGTTCCTCACATTGTTTCAGTTTATTACTGCAGAGATCACTATCTTGCAGCTAGTAATAACAGCAATTCACATAGTAGAACAGAAAATAAGGGGTTTTTTTGCTTCTTTTAAACACAATCTCTATCATGTCTAAGTCTAACTGCACTTAGTGCTAGTGCAGTTACAACTGTGATGGTCTAAAGCTGTAAGGACTTACGTAAGGATATGTAACTTCTCCTAAATCTCTTTGCCTTTCAGAAGGAGGAATTTAATGCTAGGGCCAAAATAAATAAACAAAACAGGTTGAAAACACCTGAAATAAAATCTGGGAAGCTTCAGGTGCCTGCGTAAGAAAGTGTAATCTTCTCGAGCCCCAAGTCTTAACCACTGGGCCCCAGGAATGAGCTCGGGGCTTGCCCTCCCAATGGACAGCAGTGGGTGTCCGTCAGCTCTGCCCCACAGAGCCAGCCCTGCAGCGGGATAGGGAGCTGGTGGTAGCTCAGCTCCCCCCTCCCTTCCTTGGGGGCTGCCTACTGAAAACCCAGGCATCTCAGCACCTAACTTCATGCTCCCGAGCACTTTGCTGGGTCTCAGGCACCAATCTGGGCTCATATGTGAAAAGCTCAGAATTATACTTTGTTGCTCAGTAGGTTTTGGCTTTCATCTCTTTTTCGAGTGTTGTCTGTATGACTACGTTCTCAGAGAAAACCCTGTTGAAGATAGACAGCAGTCTTAATTACTACAGGCTAATTACCTTTAAGGAGCAAATTGTTGTACACCAATGTGGGATTTGGCCCAAGAAGAATTCCAGACAATCCTCTAACATTGTCAATATTATATCTTATATCTAGGTTATGCAATGATGAAGGTTGACAGTATCCTCTAATCAGACGAGAAACATGACCCTGAAGATCCGAGACACTCGTTTGCTTCTCTACCAGTATAACGTGCCAGCTTTGTTTTCAGGAAAGTACTTGCTAAACCAGCTTCACAGTACTGCTAGCTTATTTCACTTATCCCTATGATGATTAGTTTTTAGCACTATTAGTGAAATCAAAAGAAATAAAAGCCCCAAGGGTTCAAGATGTACTGCCCCAGAACAAGATCTCAGTTTCTGGCCTTGGAGATAGTTCTCCTGCAATCAGCTCTGCAGCTGCAATTACAAACAGCAAGAGAGAACAGATCTTCATAAAAAAGCTGGACTGAATCATCAAATCTGTTGAGAACAGGCCTTCCATTTAATCAAAGGAAATATTTAAGCACTAGCAGTATTCAGAAGCTACAAATTAATTGGTATTTGTAGGCAGCAATTATGTTTTCCATTTTTCTTGATATTCACATAAGTATGTGTGACAGATTGGTTGCCCAGCTCTATTAGGAGTGGGGGTGATGCTCCCCACAAGTACTTGCAGAGTTAGTTGGGAACTGGCATCAGAAGAAATCGATTCCAATTATTACCTCATGGTATACAGCAGAGTGCCGTCATCCTCCAGGCGCAGAAGTTTGTTTGGGGTTGTCATGTTGTGAGCAATAGACTTCTTGCCATTGTGGAAAAAAGTGTCCGGGGTCCAAATCTTGCTGGCGAGCAGGTTGTTAAGAGGGAGGCGTTGCATAGGTCCTTTGAATCGCAACCTTTCATCTTTCCAGCTTTGTCGGAAAAAAACGTCAATGGTGTATTCCTGGCACAAAGAAACAGTCAAGGAATTGCAGGATCTGAATAGAAGCGATGGTTCCAAAAATGACTTTATCAAAGTAAATACAATAGAGCTGGCAGCCACTTACCATTTCTGTGTCTGACACAGGACCAAAACTGGTAACATAGATGTCTGTTTTCACCTGAGTTATTCTCTCTGTAATAAATATAGGCTCTGCATTAGCAATTGCTTTAAGATGCAAAAATGTGCTTGTGATTCATTGCTTTATTAACAATTTCCGAATCACTCTAAGATCCCCAATAACTTGAAATTAAGAAGACGTTTGAGGAGGAATTTCATCTCTGATTAAATGTAGCTGTTGACCTTTGGGAGCCCAGGCTCTCTTATAATCAGTGGAAAGAAACAGGCTCTTCAAGGGTGCAATTCCTCTGACCGACAAGTTTTGATCATAGATCATAGAATGGTTTGGGTTGGAAAGGACCTTAAAGATCATCTAGTTTCAAACCCTGTGACATAGGCAGGTACACTTCCCACTAGACCAGGTTGCTCAAAGGCTCATCCAACCTGGCCTTGAACACCTCCAGGGACAGGACAGCCACAGCTTTGCTGGGTAATCTGTGCCAGTGCCTCACCACCTTCACAGGAAAATATTTATTCCTAGTAGCTAATCTAAATCTAAACCTCTTTCAGTTGAAAACTGTTACCCCTTGTCCTATCACTACACCCCCTGATAAAGAATGCTTCCCTATCTCTCCTGTAGGCCCCCTTGAACTACTACTGAAGGTTGCTATAAGGTTGCCCCAGAGCTTTCTCTTCTCCAGGCTGAACAATCCCACATCTCTCAGCCTGCCCTCACAGGAGAGGTGTTCCAGCCCTCTGACCATCTTCATGTCCCTCCTCCGGATTTGCTCCAACAGGTCCATGTCCTCCCTGTGCTGAGGACTCCAGAGCTGGATGCAGTACTCCAGGTGGGGTCTCATGAGGGTAGAGCAGAGCGGAAGGATCACCTCCCTCAACCTACTGGTCACGCTTCTTTTGATGCAGCCCAGGATATGGTTGTCTTTCTGGGCTACAAGTGCACATTGCCAGCACATATTTGATACCTACTATAGCATGAGATGAAGTGTGTCTTGGAAGGACCTACTCTCCTCCGATGGCTTGGGTGATCTGCCCAATTTCAGACATCTGTATTATAGATGTCCACAGTCAGGTGAAACTAATTCTACCCTCAAGACTCTAAGTCTTTCTGGCATCTTTTCAACTCCAGGACTAATTTAATTTAAGGGCAGAAATTTCAGAAGTTAGTTACATAAGATACAAGCATCGAGCCCTATTTTCAAGCATCTCTGTGTAAAGTGAGAGGAGAAGGAGAGAAAGGGATGAAAGCAATGTGTTGGTCTCATAAGAGGAAGGGGTGGGGGTAGCCAGATTAAAAAAGGGCCAGGAAGAAACATAACAGATGGTTTACACATGCGTAGAAGATGAGAGAAATCTGGGGGATAGAGAGCTGAAGGAGGGCTCAACAAGGTTAGGATGGAAAGCAACTATTCACATGTTATGGTTCAAAAATAGCTCCTGTAGAGGTTATCAAAATGACATATCAATATAGATTTGCTGTAGCTGTCTAAAAATGGATGGTTTGGGGATCTGTTTTTAACAGAGATTTTTGTCACTGGCATAATTTTATACATGGTGACCAGTGAGGGAACCTTGCAGCAACCTGCTAGCACCCTGTCTCGCTCACCTTAGGGAGTACCAAAAAGAAAAAAAGAATCCGAACTGTATTCAACTACAGAAAAAAAGCATCACACATGCTTTCCTAACCCAACCTCAGATGACCTGAATGACTGAAAGAAGATGACTTTCAGTGACCTGTTCAGGGCCCCATTTGCCAGGAGACAGATCTACTTTCTGAGCTTTGTTTAGCTAATGAAATGCAACTCCCTCATCAAAGCTCATGCCAAAAGCAGGTACCCATTTGGGAGAGCACCATGTAGACGATGGTTTTACATAGCAGGGGACCGGCCACAGAGAAGGTGTTATCCTACCTCCCAGTCCTGGGCGCAGTCGGTTGTCGTAGCCATCCAGCAGACCGTCCAAGATCCTGGTGAATATTGTGATGTTATCATTGGCGTCTTCTTTGCCCGATGCTGTTGGAGTTTGCGAGAAGCTATTTTATGCAAACAAAATGAAACACGTCAAAAGCCGTGTCAGCTCAAGGGGCTTCAGTCTCAAGAGAACTTTGTGAGGGATCCTCTGCCCTCTCCTGCTGCTCCAGCTGAGCAGCACAGGGAGCTGCGGTGATTCCACCGCTGCTACAAGCAGTCATAAACACCTCTCCCTGGAGGAGGAGGACCCAAGGAAGGAGCCATGCCATGGAGGTACAGTCCTGAGGCAATGGGTCAGGGGATGCCTGAGCCCACCGACCTTCTTGCCCTAATTGGCACAGGGAGATCCCAGTCCTCTGTGCTGCCCTGCTCCACCTTAGCCCCACCACTTCCCCAGCATTGGCATTTCTGACAGCTCACTGGGACAGCAAAAGATGTTTCCAGTTTTTCCCCAGGTTAACTCTCCAGTCTTTGGAAACTGCATCAGCTGGCAGGGGAGCTGCACAAGCAGCACGGGTTTACCTGGGGACATTACTTCAAGTCTGCCTGAAGGTACTCTTTAATCCTTACGTGCCAAACAGCTTCTAATTTTCACAGCTTATATAGTTTATTGCCAGAACAAAGGATGAACTCTAACCTTATTTGAGGATAACAAACTCCCACTGCATTCAAAAATCCCACCCCAGATCACTGGGGTATATGAAAAAACATACATGAAAAAACATACTGCAGTATAGAAAACAGAGTTCTTCATTCCTCCTCTCTATTTTGCATAAATTAGTTCTCCCTTGTAGTATGCAAATAACAGCAATGTGTAGTGGGCCTCTTTCCATAGCTTTTGGGCCAGATATGTTTTTATTCTGAACTCTTTTTTTATTTCATCATTTTATCCATGGGTCAGAACTAGGAAGCTGCTCACAGCTCACAGCACAACTCTAATTTGCATTTTTAAGTACATTTGATAGAATCATAGAATCACAGAAGCATTAGGGTTGGAAAGGACCTTAAAGATCACCGAGTTCCAACCCCCCTGCCACAGGCAGGGACACCCTCCACTAGACCAGGTTGCTCAAAGCCTCATCCAGCCTGGCCTTGAACACCTCCAGGGACGGGGCATCCACAGCTTCTCTGGGCAACCTGTTCCAGTGTCTAACCATCCTCACATTTTCATTTGAAGATGCTGAGGAGAATCCCCTGCTTACTAATGCTTTTCCTTGCCTAAAGAACAGACATATAAGTTTATCCATAAGCGTCTTTCACCTGCAGCAAGCAATGAGCATCTCTTAAGACAGAAAGTTTGCTCACATTCAGTGCTTATGCAAGTTCCAGTCTCTGCTGAAATCACCAACAAACACTCCAGCTGTGACAGGGCACATCGCCCCACCAAGAATCATGCTGTGCCTCATGCACCCTGCCAGCAGACAGGAATCACTTACACTCCAACAACGTGAACTCAACATGTGCCAACCACTCAGAGATAAAAAAATGTAAAATAATACATGTTTATTTACTACCAGTCCCCAGGGAAATAAATTAGTAAATAAATAGAGAATCTCAAAGCATCCCTCTGAATAGCTTGCCTTGCAGAATGCTTGTAATATATGCATTAGGCTTACCTAACCGACCAGGGTTTATACACAGAAAGACAAGGGACCTCAACCCGGTTTTACCTCCACAAGGTTTACACTATTGGGACCTCACTGACACCCTTGCAATCGATCTGCAAGTTTTAGTGACATGAGTGCCCTGGCCCAGGACAAGCTGCTGGTGGCCACGTAGCCCCTCACAGACGTGGGGACCCCCAGCCCTGCACCTGTTCCCTTTACAGCTGTTGTACTTCTGCTGGAAAGGGAAAGGAGCACAAAGTCTTCAGGAAAGGGAGCAAGGCCGGGCTGTGGGGGCTCTGGTCTGACTCCCAGGAAGGCTGAAGCACACATGACCACCTGGCTGAGGAGGATCCTCGTGGCCCAAGTGCCCTCAGCACTGCTGCAACCTTCAGCAAGCTCAGCGCTGCAGAGCCCAAGGCCACCAAGGAGCTTCTCTTCACTGTAGGTGGAGGCATAGCTGTGAATCTCACCCATTTTTCAGGCCATCCCATCTCTCCATGGTCAAAATACCAAATTAATTCTGTTTCCTGTGCCATGACCACAACTTCTAATGGGTTACTGAGGCAGACAACATCGCGGGCATGTTTGGCTACAATGATAGACAGTTAATCCAGCAGATGCTAACTGATTACAGAAATATTAGACATCCTTGCAGGCCGGACCTGACTTTTTTGTCAATCATAATCAGAAGGGATTCACCATGTGAAAGTGAATATTTTTAAGCAACAGCCTGACAAATATGAACAGGAGACTCAAGTTACAGAGGCTCATCCTATGCAGCAAGCATAACTAATGCTTTGGTAAAATTCTAGAACACTATTTTAAACTTTTTTCAGTTTCTTTAACTTCTTTATTTTTTTTTCATAAGAAAGAGATACGCATCATGCTGTTTGCCTGCTTCATTGTATCAACGTAGGAACCCGTTTTCATTTTCCAATGCATCTGACAAAGAAGCAGAGATCAAACTTCATTCCATTCCTATAAGTTTCATGAGAAGTGGTGACTAGACAAGGGGAGAGCGATCTAAATTAGTGCCTCATTAAGTAAAAATGTGAGGTCAGCAGTCATCTATTCCCCCTGGGCCAGTCAGCACGCATGTAGCTCAGAAACAGCCTCAGCAAAACTAGCCCACCTCCTCTCTGCTAATTAAGAGATAGAGAGGAAACTTGCAGGGTGATAAGGAAAGATCCTGGGAGAAAAGGAGCGCAGAGGTAAAATGTAGGTGTTGCAATGGGAGGTGGGAACAAGGGATGTTGAACACAGAGCCAGGATTATTGCAAAGGTACAGTGCTGGGGGCACAGGATACAAAGCTTCACTAGTTTCCTCTGCTCTTGAAAAAGCCTGTTATTTTTAGTGCTTATGGCTGAATTCAAAGCCAATTGAACTCAGAGGGAAGATTTCCATTGAACTATTTTTGTGGGGATGGGACAAAATATACTTAGTTCTCTTAACTGCTCCTCTGAATCTCACAAGAGTAATTGGTGTGGTTTCCTTCCATCTCAGCTGTGTACATCTTTCAGAGAAACAGTATACACACCTCAAATGCTGAAATACTTTTATATCTCCACAAGAAAAGCTAATTAACAGATGAAAACCATGGAGAAATAACTAAGGTGAAGACTCATTAAAAAAGTCTGCACTTCATCTGCAAAACTTCAATCCAGTTCAGATTTTGCAGATCACTTCACCTGAAAAAGAAGGCATCTGATGCTGAATTTCGGAGGAATGTCAGTATCAGGTGAAGTTGCATTTGTAGAGTGATTACTGTTTGCCATTAATGCAAACGATACTTTTTCTTTCACAGAAAAGTCAACATTTAATTTCTATTTTTGATTTTGCTGGTGAAATAGCGACTCACGTTTTGGAGTAAGTGCTGTGGTTGCCTTTTATGACATGAGACCTTTAAACTGTACTTTCAAAGAACTGTAGCTCTATGAATAGTGAGAAACAGGTGATATCCTAAATTATTTCCACACAGCTAAAGATTAGGTTTTATCAACATATTAGTAGGTAAGCACATTATTGCCTCTCTGCAACCAAAAATGTTTTTATAGCAGACATTTTCTGTTATGGATAAAAATAAACCTAGAAAAAAACCTTAGGAAAATGCTAAGAAAATTCAAAGATAATTACATTTAAAGCTCATTACTGAACATAAACTAAACCAACCAGGAATACTTCTCATCACATTTTTTTAATATTGCAATTTCAGGGTGACTGAAAAAATCAGAAGCTGCAGAAGGGGCCCATCACTGTAAAATGTAATAACTCTCTAAAGCTTCTCAGATACCTCTTCTGAGGAGTTCATCATTTACCATTTTGAACATCACTGTCTTTTTTGCCATCTAGTCAAAATCATGACAGATACTATTCATAGCTTAGTTGTTAATAAGAGGAAAACGTATGGTAGGTTTCTCATGCTTTTCCCCAAATTTTAAAAAAAGTCAGAGACACTGGAAAAATAACTGAGGAGTATTTTGCCACTGAAAGTTATATTTTTTTTTCTCTCTCCTTTAGCAGTAGAGTTTCCAATAGCTTGCTTTAATAGATTTAAAATTATGCCAGAAGTTCAAATTAACAGTTTGTGGAAAAGATAGTTGAGAACTCACTTGCACACTTTTGGATACTGTCAGTTGGGCAGATACAAAGGATTTACTTTTCCAAGTTAGCTTCTTACCATCCTTTTCGTACAGATTCTCGAGATATGAAAGTGCTGATATTTTGTAAATTTGTGCAATGAAGATTAATTCTTCTGCATCATTAGGATGGGGAGAGGACTGAGTGAAAAAAATGAAACTTTAATGGTCTTGGCAGATCCTTAAAGAAGAATTTAACTCTTATATTTAGTAAGAGTAGTATTTTACTACCTTCTGGGAACGAGCACTTTGTGAGCCGTGCAACAAAAGCGTGTTTTTCACAGGGTGACGTCTTATCGTCCTCACCCCCTTGCACCTTAACGCTCCTTTTTCAATATCCGGAATTTCTCACAGGGTCATTAAACATGTCCCAGTACTCTGAGCTGCCCAGGTCGCTGACCTGCAGCTTCCCTAGGAGGCAATGTGTGCCAAGGGGTGGTCCTGCACCAAGCACGTGCTGGATGGCTGCAGGTACACGCCTGCTCTTTGGCAAGCTGGCAGGCCAAGTGAAACAGAGATGCTGAAGCTGTAGCTTTCTGTTCGGCAGAGGGACTGACTGATGTCTGTCTGCCTCCTCCAAGTAGTTCTAGGTACCTGTTTAGCTTTTTTTGAACCCATTAGACAATATTAATAATTGGAAAACAAACTGGAAACATGAAGAAGGAAGGGAAAACAGGATAAAAAACATAAATAGACAAGCATGACTGCAAAAGGATATGGCAATTGTTACAAAACTTGTCTTAAAAATATGAGGAAGAACTCCCTAGCATCTGCAAGTACTTGGAAAGAGATAACCCAGCAGAACTAACTGCTATGGGCTGCAGAGACTAAGTTGAAATAACAGTATGAAGGAGGGGTATGTTTAGCCTAAACAGCAGGATTGTGGTCTTAGTGATAAGGACTGTGAGCTAGTGGAAAAGTATGTGAAACTACAGACACGCCACAGACTGAATTCTTACAGTGTACACAGAAGTGTTGCATTGGCTACATTTAATTGGGATCTTCTGTTTTCCATGTTTCTACTATTACAAATATTATTAGCAGATGGCAACTAAACTGTGGGTACACCAACAACATCCGTCCCCGTTGGTTTTGGCTCTTGGGAGATTTCTGATATTGCACATCCAAAATGCAAACGCACAGGGACTGTGCGTCACCAGCATGTCCCCAGAGATGTGCCTGTGGACAGTCTGGGGCTTGCAAAAAAAGCCAGGATGCGGTAACATTGGCCAGCATGGGGCCGACCGTATGCTACCTCATCTCAGGGAGATCTTGGTGCAGGCAGCCACCCATGGCGCCGACCTTCGCGGGGGGCTCCCCACTCCCTTGCCTCCCACTATGGGGGCTCCTGACAGCTCGTGAGGAGTCAGACTCTTGTATCATTTGAAAACATTCTTCATGGTTATCTTTGACTTTTAATTATTCTCTAGCTCTAATACTAATGTTTACTTTCAAGAACATTGTGAACTATCTTGAAATGCTTCAGTAAAATACCTTAACTCATCAGAGCATTATACAACTCAAGGCTGAATTCAAGTGAGTTTGAAAAAGTCTTGGCTCGTGCTGGGCTGTTCCTGCAGAAGTAGACTCATAAAACTGTTACACCAACAACAGTGGGGGGCTTCGCATACTCTTCTCATTTCATCTGTATCTTTGAATCTCAATTCAGTGATTTTTCTTTAAATAACTTTACCAACTATGCCTACAGTCCTTCTCTACCGCCTATTGATGTGGATAACTCTCAACAGTCATTCCACATTTATGATAAACATTAATCACAGACTTTTGCTGAGACTTCTGAAGTAGCCTAGGAGACTGAGATACATAATTCCTGTTTATTTTACTATTTTGCATCAAAATCCCCCAATGTGGCTTTGACTATGTCAACAAAAATTGTATTTATGATTTAGTATAAATATGGAAGGACTATGGAGAATCCTAGGCAAATCTCTGACTTGATCTGTAATGGCCTACTGTATTTTGCTTTTTAATTTGTGCTCATTTGACCAATCACTTTTATCTAGCACATGAAAAATACACTGTAATGTAACAGCGCATTCCAAACACGGATGAAGCTAATAAAGAAGAACCTGGTAGCAACAGCAAGTATTATCAGTATTAGATTCTTGCCGTTAATATACGAGCCTACATGTAAATTGTACTGTTCTGTCCTGAAGAGTCAGTCCCAAAGCACTTAGCAAATTACACTCTGAAACTGCTTCTGCCTCTGAAACTGAAGCACTGGAGCATCCTCTGTCTTTTGAGCAGGGTCAAAATTCAGCCCTCAGGCAGCATGTGAATGGTGTAGCGAATTGGAGCTGCTTATCTCTGCAGGCCCGGATTAAAATTACTAGATCAGAAATTGGGGGGGGGGGGGTTGTGAAGAGAGGTTACGTGATGATCTCATTTTAGTGCACAGAAGCTTTTTGAGTAACTTGCAGAAAACAAGTGTCCTAGTTTCCCCTAATTGTCTTGTTCTGATTATCTGCCAGGTTACAGTTCACACCGATTCCTACCTGGGACATAGACTCAGTATTTGCTTTGGAGTCGAAAGGGAGAGTTAAACCTTTTTTTTTTTTTTGCATCCTCACCTATCTGTTTTTCTGTTGGAGGAGTAACACAGTTAAAAGACCCCACACCAAACAGGTCATCCTCAACTATTGTGATGTGCTGCCTTCTGCAGGGATGCTGGACAATCAGGAAGGTCTTAAGGTTATAGTCCTCAGGATCTTCTCAATGTGGTAATAACTTTGTCAAATTACAATCCTGGCAAGACTAGTTTAAAACCAGTCCCACAATATCTATGCCCTCTTTATTTTTGTCACAAAGTCCAGGGAGTGTTTTGCGTTAGACCACAGTGAAAGCAGGACTGAGCTTTTCCAAGGTGAATAAATCAGTGTGCAGTCCTACAAACATTCATATAAGCCATTGTGGTCGCAGGCTTCCACCTGCCTACATAGGACACACGCTGGAGGCAGGGCCAAGTTTTGTTTACAGCATAGACAGTCATCATTCAAAGTTTGTTTTTTCTCCTAGTTCCAATCTGGAAAAAAATCACTTTGCTTGGAATCAGAAACTGATTTGCATCTCCATTTTATATCTTCTTATAGCAAAGAATTGATGGGTGGGCTTGTGAATCAGCACGTTGGGAGGACTCATTTGTTTTCTGGTGAAATCATAAATAATTGTTCTCCTCCACACAGAAGAATCAACCTACATTTCCAGAGCACTTGCAAAACACTTTTTCTAGACTCCATTGCATAGCTCAATTTTGGAAAGTTCGTAAGATCTCTGGGTTTAGGAAAAAAACATACAAATACGGGTTTTCTGTTTGGTTGGTTTTTTTTTCCCTAAGAGCTATAGTAGGAGTATTTCTTCAATACTTTTCAGAATATCACTGTAAGGAAAGCATCCAAAGCAAAAATAAGGAAACAGAATTCCTTGCTACATGCTTCAGGGAAACACAATTTCTAATCATTTTAAGCAAGTTTCAAACTCAGCCATCCTTCTGATCAGTCACGATCTTAGCTTACTCCCTAGGAAAACCTTTACCAGATAGCAGCATGCACTGAGTCCTGCTGCTGCAAGCTTGCACTGCTGCCTATAGCCTGCACCTGCCAGGTAAGAGGGAAGGTGCAAGCCATCCTCACCGCAGCCCCCCAGGCAGGCAGCACCACAGCCCTTGGCTATGCTGTGCCTGGGTCAGAGCCCTGGGCAGCCGTAGGCCTGGTCTGAGCCCCCCAAGCCTTGCCACAACAGTGTTATGGGTGCAAAGAACCAATACAAGACAGTAAACCTGAGCAGGAAAGCAAATCACTCCCTTCCCCTGACACCAGCAGGTGAAGATGAAATGCAAAGCCCACTTGTTTGGTTCAGCTGCTGTGCACCACACAGAGCCAAGGTTTTTCATTTCTTTAAAAAACCCACCACAAAAATTCAAATGTAACTGGCAACTCACCCGAAGTGGCTGGCTAAACTCATGGAAACGCAGAAGAGGAAGAAGTTTTTGATCATGATAAAGCCAGGGACCATCCCATTGTCCATTCCAGAGGAGGGGAGGAACGCAGGTGGTTGCTTTGGTAAAGGTGCAGCTGCTCACTTTGTTCTTACGCTGCAACAATACAAAAAACCCCATAAATTATTACACGGACAAAGAGCAGGATAGCCGAGTTCAGCTAACACCGCATCTTCTGCTATCTGTGTTTTTCACAAACTTATCTCGGCTTATGTAAACATCAGCTGTTTATGTAAAATTGTATATCTTCAAGGACATGTTTTACCTTCTGCTGACAGCAAACTGCAAAGCAGGAAAAATTCTTACTGGCCCAGTTTTCCCTTATATTCCTCCATGATATAAGTAACTAAAGAAATAGTCACCATTTTCCAAATGCCAGTTTTGACCCTTTACCTATTTCAACAACTTCCACACGCCTGCAAACCCAGAGCTGTGTGCAGCCTCCGCATCCCTTCCTTCCATCGCAGTTTTTTTCCCATTAGATACCAGGCTTCCCTTTCCAAAATCCCAGTTGAAATGCCAAGAAACACCTACTGCTTCTTGGAATTCATGCTGCTGATGCACGGCTTAGCAAAAAAAGGGTGGGATGGGGTGAGGGGGGGGGCTAAAAAGTGACCTTCCTCTCAAAGGCACAAAAACCTCACGCTAGCACGAAGAATGACAGCTGCTCCAGCGACTGCCGCTTTTCGGATACCTGCCTCAGCGACCAGATCATCAGTGTCAGCATTGTGCACTAATGCTTTCCTCTGTGCCCTATTAAAAAAAAAAAAAAAAAGCCAACCAAAAACCACCTAACCCCCCAACCCCAAAAACGAAAACCAACAATAAACCAAAAAACAAGCCCCAAAAACACACCCAGAGGGGACCTGCCTGGATTTTCCACCTGAACCCCGCGCCCCCCGCACTACACAGCTCACCAACTCACTCTCCCCGCCCCGCCGGCGCAGCAAGGCGAAAAGCCCAAACAAAAAGCCGCCCCCCGGGGCTCCCCCGCCTCGGCCAGCGCTGCCCCGCGGCGGGTCCCGCTCGCTCCGCGCCGCTCGTGTCCGCCGCTCCCTTCCGCACCCGCGCAGCCCCGGCCCGCCCGCACCTGCCTACCCTCGTACCGCTCCGCACCGGGGAGGGTGGCACCTGCCCGCCTGCCCCCGCTCCACCGCCCCTTCCCATCCCCGCAGCGACCCCGGGCCTGTCCCCACCCCACCCCGCCCTCCCGCCAAAGTTTTCCGCGGCCATGTGCGCGGCGGCGGCCGCCCCGGGGGGCTGCGGGTAGGGCTCCTGCGCCGCCCTGCACCGGCCCGTCCGGGCGCGGGAGCCCAGCGCTTACCAGCCGGCGGTGGGGGGGGACGAGGGCGAGGGGGCGGTGTTTGCCCGAAAGTTGCGGAGCGGGGAGCGGAGCGGGAGCGGCGGTACTGCCTCCCCGCCGCTGGAAGGCGCGGCCCCGCCGCAGCGCCGCGCCCGCAC